>JABWTJ010000101.1:1953232-2229472 GCA_016801875.1 Solanum sitiens
TTTAGGAGTGTGAGTACACTTACTTTGCCACGTCACCTCTTCGGGTGGTAATTAATCACTTTAAAATTGCTAAGGGATATTTATACGTTCGTATAGTTAAAATATTAAAATAAATTTTAACGCCAAGTTCAGGTGGGATTCGATGTATTTTCTCTTTTTTTAACTTCAATTTTCTTTACCCAACTACCCCCCTACACCCAGCCCCCTACCACCATCCCCCTCCAAGAAAAATATTAAAAGTTTATTTTAAAAGATATTTCTAATTTCAATTTTATATTTTACCCTCCCCCTACCAGCCCCCACCCACTTCAAAGAAAAAAAAGATATCTGTTTTTAAAAAATCTTTTATATTTTAAGTTAATTTTTTTCATCCCTACCATCGACTCTCCCACTCTCCACCCAAAAAAAAAAAAATTTGTTTTTCAAAATATTTTCAACTTCCAAAATTTATTTTTTTTCATCCCGATCCCCCTCCCCTCCCCCCGCCAAGCCCCTCACCCCCCAAAAAAATTAATGAGTTTGTTTTTAGAAAGTATTTTTCAACTTCAAAATTTTATTTTCACCCTAAACCTGGACCCACCCTCCAAAAAAAATAAGTTTGTTTTTAAAAAATAATTTCAACTTCAAAATTTCATTTTTCACCTCTACCCTTGACCCCCCCTCTCCACACCCTTACCAGTCCCCCTCCCCCAACCCCAACCCCCAACCCCGTTCAAAAAAAATTATGTTTGTTTTTAAAAAATAATTTCAACTTTAAAATTTTATTTTTTCCTCCCTACCCTTGACCCCCCCTCCCCCTCCCCAACCAGCCCCCTCCCTCCTCAAAATTTATTTTTTTACGTTTGTTTATTGTAAAAATATTTTTCAACTTCACATTTTTATTTCTTTCGCCCCTACTTTGACCCCCCTCCCCCGCAAAAAAAAAATTAAGTTTGTTCTTACAAAATATTTTCAATTTCAAAAATCATTTTCTACTTTATAAAAAATAAAAGATATTTCTCAAAAACATTTTTCATCTATAAATAACACACTAAAATCTTTTCCAGAAAATATTTTCTACTCACCAACCAAATATGAAAAAATAAGTCAAAATCTATTTATTTTCCAGAAAAATATTTTCCTAAAAAAAAAAAAAAACTTGAGTGGCAACTGGCAAGTAGAAAGTAAATTTGGAGACAAAAGTAGGGCTTGTCTGCCTCGCCGAAGAAACCAAATTCCAAATGGATAAGAGAAGATTATATCTTGGCTTCTAGATGGAGTGATCAAAGGCGGAATCAGTATTAGGAGTTTGAGGATTCTAAATTTTCTTCCCCTTCCTTATCATTAAGATGTCAATCAGTATTTTTAGGGGTTCACATATTAATACATAATTTTCTAGTACAAATATAGAATCTACGGAAAAGCTATTAGGCTCGTCTGAACCCAAGAACCCTGACCTAGCTCCGCCCCTAATATGGACATTAACTTTTGCTTTAAAAGTTGATGTCCCACTTCTTGTCCTACACACTTTGATTCCAAGATCATGGAATGGTTTAATTGAACACCAGCATTGTTACAGTAAATGAAGAAACAAGTGGTTCCACTCTGACCGCCTCAAGGCGGCCGCAGAATGGCGGAAAGAAATCTTAAATCTGGGTGAACTATTAAACTAATAAAAACTATATCATCTAATTCATTCAAAAATGAAACTTGTATTTTTATAACATTAAAATAGAAATAATTTTCTATTTTGATCATTTCTTAGAGTTAGTGAAAGTCTTAAGATGATGAATCAAGGAACTAGTGTTGGTTGCTTTTGTTATATCTCTTACTTGCTGAAGTGTAGGCATGCGCGATATAGTACTCCACCTTTGACTATATATAAATTGAATAATTATAATATATTTAGGGTAATCTTACAAATGAGGTCTCGAGAGATGGAATATAGTTGTTTGTTGTGAAGTAGTTGTTTCACATAAGACCCTCCACAAAGATTCACACTTCACATCCAAACATATAACAAGTTGGTTTTTTTCACGAAAGAAGGGCTAATGTAGCAATTAACTTATTTTGATGGAGCCTGTGTTGCATAATAAACTCGATACAATTACAGTCCAAGGAGCTACCTACCCCTCAATGTTTTCCTATCACTGGGATAGGAAAGGTACACCCTAAACTACATAATCTTAATGAATTTTGCATGCATTAATACCTAAGAGGTGAGAAAAACAAAATTTCAACAGTTCATGTCAATAAAAAATTATATGTTATCTTTGTGAGGCTAGTTAATTCCCCTGGTAGGTTGGCTCAACCCCTTCAGCAGCTAGTTTTATTCGTTGGTGATGCTCCGCGACCTTGTAATCTACAATTTCCTTGAATAGTTGAGAATCAAGAACGCAGTCTGGGCTCCCATATACAGTTGCTTGAACACTTGCTACAAGTTTTGCAATCTCACGCCCAGAGAATCCTTCTGTCTTCTTAGCAGCCTCTCCAATCACCTCATCAGACAAATCTTTTATGGTTATCCTTTGCGGGCTCTTCTTGAAGAGGTGTCCCCACTTAGAATCACCGTCACTGTCACCTTCACCGGCAAGGTACTTGTTCATATAGAGCTTCAGCAATTGGAAACGCTCATCCTCTTGAGGGAGAGGGAATTCAATAACTTCATCTATACGGTCAGTGACAGCACTGTCAAGATCTCCTGGTCTGTTGGTAGCGAGGACAAGAACTACGTCACGTGACTGGTCACCTGTTCGAAAGAGTAAAGCATTCAAAGCGCTTCGCTGAGCTTCACTCATGTATGTACTATTCCGCCTGCAATCAAAGAAGAGCACAGTCCTTTAAAATTATATTTCTAGTAGTTTGTTCTATATTTAGAAAAGTAACTCAAAAACGGCAACATATCAATTATCATTAACCAGTTAATAAGTACCATTCTAAAAGGAGGCAGCTGCACTAAAATTTTACTTACTCGCACAAAAATGCATCAGCCTCATCAATGAAAAGTAGTAAGCCTTTCTTTGATTTTTTGGCCCAATCAAATATCTCATGAATTTTGGTGACAGCCTGTGCACCCAGGGGTGCAACATCTCCTCCAGTCATCATGGCATAGTCCAAACCCTGTAATATTCAGAGAAATTTTTTTAGCTCGTGAATTATTTTGGGAATCAAAAGAAGAAAAAGCTGCAAACGTTATTTCCTTCCTTTTGTTCCCTAACTTCAAAAATGCAAGAGTCGGGGGGAGGGGAGGGGGTTGGGTTCCTTCCCTTCTAAATAATTTGGTAGGGAGAGGCCAAGAGGGGAAGGGGGGAAAGAAGTTAATTTCTGGCTATAGTTCAGAAAAGTGAAAAGTTAGTCCGTTCATTGCTGTTAATTTCTGGTTATAGTTCAGAAAAGTGAAAAGTTAGTCCGTTCATTGCCATAAGCAGTTATTCATCCTGCTCAATAGATGAAAGGGTATTTACGTTAAAAAATAGGAGCAATTAATGATGGTTGCCCGAAAATCCGATATGAATAGCATGAAAACACTCACACTTATTTATAGCACAATTAACTAGTGGAGTAACATTATAGTTGAGGAACAAGTAAAAATATGAGAGAAGTTTACTGATTTTCTTGCTATTTCCCTTGCAACCATTGTTTTCCCAGTGCCAGGAGGACCATAAAAAAGCATATTGCGAAATGGTGCCTGGTGAGACTTGGTGTTTGCTGTGGCCCTAGCGAGGTGTTCTATTCTCCTCTGAAGAGCAGGATGCAGAATAATGTTACCAAAAGCAGATTTACTTTGTCCAGTTGCTGACGACCCAGCAGCTGTACCAAATTTGAATCCTTTGTTTGCTACTTGAGAAATCATTCCTGACCAAGGAAATCTTGACATGGATGATTCACGAATTAATGATGGTTGACCAAGAATTCTGTTAATATATCCCCAGGTAACTCTTGCACCTTCCCTGTATTAACAGAAAAAAATAAGAACAAAATATATATAATTACTTCTCTAAAAACTAAGTACCAATGGGCCAGCAGATATAATTAAATAGGACAATTGAGTACGAAATGATCAGCTAAAAAAGGCCCACAGCCAAATCCTCTCAAGACTAACAAATCGATGATCGTCTAATTACTTGTACAAGTTTTTCCTTGCACCTAATTGTTATTCATAAACAAAACTAACTTAGCTGTAAGGTGCATTCGACGATGAAATTTATGACCATATTACAAGTAACCAAGAAATGAAAGACTCACTAAAGTTTGAAACAAGGCCAAATACACCGGCAGACCCTCAAACTTGTCACCATTTTTCATTTAGGCACCTCATCTCTGCAGGGTACCTATTGAATACCTCATGTTGCTAAATTATGCCTATTAAGCATTTTGCGAACATGTAGAACCGCATGTTTGGCACTTCTTCACAACGTAAGAACCTAAATTACATATACACCTCACCAACGAAAGTAAAAGGTTTGAACTATTTCTCTTAGCCAATTCTTTCTGCATTATATTCACCATGATTTCTTCACTACTATATTCCCTTTTCTTACCTGCTTTAAAATGCTTTACTTGAGTGAGGTCTACAGGAAACGCCTCTCTGCCTTCACAAGGAGGGGTAAGGTCTGTATTCACACCACCCTCTACAAACCTCACTTATGGGATTACACTGGGACTGGGTATGTTGTTGTCTTTCTCTGGCCACCTTCACCTCCTCCACCACTACCCTTGTTTTCTTCTTCAAATCTGTTGTGACCATGCACACTCCACCTCTTCTTCCTCCTCCATTAAATCAGAAAACCATGCGTGGGAACTCCAAAAAATTCCTCCACTGTCTTCTTCATTACTCAAACCATCACAACAAACCTAGTTACACCTCAAATGAATCACATTGTCTTGTTCTGGAGGCTAACATTCTCCTCACCAAAACAAACAATTGGCTCACCTTCTTTAGGCAAAAGTTCAGCAAGTTAAAATCATAACTCGCTTCCTCACAAGCACCCAAGACCTCCTTCACAAGATTTAACCAAAATCCACCTCCTACAGGATACCTTTACCTTCTGCTATACCACCCCAAAATTAACTGACCCTATAACCCCAATGATAAGCACGATTTCAAGAATGTTCTTATCCCTGACCATTTAAAGAATTATAAATTGTCATTAGATTAACATTCTTGAAGTTCGGTTCTTCCCCCAGATCTCTATAAGCAATTTAATTTTTTTCCTAAGATAACCAATCAAAGAAAAATGCTACATTAATATATTGTCTTCAAGTCAAAATTCATGCATCTGCTAATATGTTGGAGTAAACAGAATGTGAATGAGCAATAATCAGAACTCCAGTCCAAATTAGCTCAAAAAAACCAACCTCCAGGGCAGAATGAAGTTAAAGATTATTGATCAATGTGATATCAAGTTGACACTGTTTATCAAGTAGGATGCAAATGGACATGTTCAACAGATAAATGTCCCTGGGATTATAATAACAAAATAAGGTGATAAATAAGGGAAATATAAAAAATGTCACGTGGTTAATTGAGTAGTCATATATAATCATGTAAAACTCCAGTCATGCCATTCACATGGCTAAAAATGTGAATGATGTCTTCTTTTTTTCCATATGGAGAATTAAGCTGTCAATTTGTTTCCTTACTTTAGTCAAATAATGTCAATACATAAAAAAGAAATTCAAACACATGTTGATATTTATTTACTTCTCTGAACCTGTCAGTTTAGTAGAAAGGCCTAATCTCTTTAATTTTAGCAAATCCCACATGTAGAGCTCTTTATCTATCACTATCCTCCTAAAATAGCAAGACAAAAAGAAAATACAACCAACATGAATGAGCAAAATAAAAAAATCTAAAAGGTATCCTGCCAAGATGTTGTCTTAGAGAAATCTAAACTATTGAATATTGGATTGAGACAGGTTCAATCTAAAGTATGGACATGCTCACAGAAAATAATCTAGTATGGACAAGATTCAACCATCAAAAACTTTCAGTAACCCTTCCCTGTACCGAACTTCTTTAGGAGATATGGTAAGAACAGCTCAAGGAAAAATATACATCAAGAAACAGAAGATATAATTTGGAGTTCACATATCGCATCACTCCATCACAATTAACCATGGTACTACAGCTATTATAGATCTTGTGGCTATCAAACATCTATTGATACCAAAATTCAATCATAGATCTTGGATCTAGGAATGTAGTAGAAGTACACACTTTGAGTATCACTGCCATAAGTTGGGTTTTATGAAAGGGAAATGGAAATGAAAGAGTAGAATATAGACCTGGTGGTATAAACTCCAGCAGCCAATGCAGTGACTCCGCCAACAGTCATTACCAATTTACTCCTATCAGTCAATAGAATCCGGAAGCCCTCTGCAAATTGGATTGAGAAACAGTTCCATTGACTCTTGCTCTATTTGTAAAGAGTAATATTAAAAAGATGCATTAATACTGTAAATAGCAGAACATTTTTTATAGCCTATTGTGACGTCCCGCCACGATTTCAGCCCAATTCCGCGTCCGGAAAAGGGTAGAATGCTCTAGAGTTGTGTGGAGAACTCTTGAACATTCTAGAATTCGCAAGAGGGCTAGAGAGGGTCCCAGAATAGTGTAGAATTCTCTAGAAGAGGGACCAAAAGTGTAAATATTAGGAACTTGTAAAGTAAATACTAATTGTACTTTAGTCCCTAGGAAGTAGTATCAATAGGGGGTGCCTCTCATTTGCAAAGGCATCAAGCAAAGTGTAAGCATTCTCCAAGCAATACACTAAGCCTTCTTCAAAGTTCTCTTCTTTGTTCTTTCTTAGTTCTCTTTTCAAGTATTCTCGTAGCGGTCTTAGCATTAAGGGCTTACTTGAGCTTACAAGATCGTGAAAGATTCGTGAGTAAGTTGTCAAGTGCCGCACGGAGTCTTAGCAAATACTCTAAGTCCGTGACAACGTGGTATCAGAGCAGGCTTGATACTAAGGGAATGGCTACCGAAGAAGACGTGAACGCCGCCAGCACCACCAACATCCGTCTGGATGGAGGTAAGAAGAACCGAAAGGGGAAGAAACAGCAAAAGGGTAACGAGGAGATGCTGCCCGAACCCACACCTAGCGACTCGCTAACATCACATCCACCTTCGACTGCCGGGTTAAGTGACGACGAGTTGGCCGAGGAGGCTATAGACGTCACTACTGGAGAAGAAAGGTCGCAAGGGTGGAGACGGCAAGACAGGCCGTAGAGATATTAGGCCGGCGCATGAACGTAGCAGACGGCAAATTCAAGACCCTTGAGGAGACCGAAAACATCTGTAAGGAGTTGGAAGGTCGCCAGCGAGCCGAGTTCGAGATGAAGGAGGCCATCACTTCCTTGGAGTGCCGGCTTATGGACGCGCTTAGCACGATTGAGGCGCTGAAGACTGAGATGAAAACACTCAAGAAAGGCGTGGAGGTTGGAGGATCAGCATCACCTGACCGTGATAGGGAGGCCAGGGTCGAGGCTCCCAAGCCACCAATATTCAAAGGCGTCCGCGACGCTCAAGAGGTGGAAAACTTTCTATGGCACTTGGAGAATTACTTCAAGTGTAGTCGGGTGAGAAGCGACGAGAACAAGATCAACACTGCCGTGTTGTACTTGTCCGAGATGGCTATGCTATGGTGGAGGCGCAAAGAGACCGAGATCGGGAAGGGGACGTGCACCATCAACACGTGGGAACAATTTCGCGAAGAATTCAAGAAAGCCTTCTTCCCAAGTAATGTCATGTACGGGGTCAAGCGCAAATTCCGGGAATTGAAGCAAACGGGAAGCATTCGGGCATACGTTAAGGAGTTCACAACTCTAACGCTTCAAATTCCCAGCCTCACAGACGAGGACATGCTGTTCCACTTCATGGACGGACTGCAGAGTTGGGCCAAAACAGAGCTGGAGCGGCGACAAGTCAAGACCATAGACGAAGCCATCACACAAGCTGAGTCCTTGAAGGACTTCAAACAGGAACGGCATGACAAGGCAAAGGGCAAGGATACAAGAAGTAGTCATGCCAAAGGTAGGGGGAGACCGTGGCCGGGGCAGGGAGCAGCAGGCACACCCTAAGCAACACGACCCCCACAAGCCAGACAACAAGCGGTTCTCGAGCCAGAATTACACGGACAAACGGGCGCAGACCGGCAAAGGAGATGGGTGCTACATATGCGGCGGACCACACAGCTATGCCAGGTGCCCCGAAATGAAGAACCTTGGTGCCATCCTACACGAACGGAAGGAGAAGGATGCACAAGATCAAGGGCATGACTCGGGCACGACGCAGTTGGGCATGGTTGGATTGTGTGGTGCGATAGCCAAGCAGACCCAGAAGCCCGGAGATTTCAGCACGCAGTATGTAGACATCTCCATAAATGGAAGACCAGCTCGTGCCATGATAGACTCCGGGGCAGAAGCCAACATCATGACCAAGACGGCAGCAGAGAGGTTAGGGCTGAACTACGTGCCAAGCAACAACCGCCTCAAAACTGTCAACGCCCCACCGACTCCCATGTGCGGAGTCGCCCAAGGAGTAGGCATCACGTTGGGGAGATGGCAAGGAAAGACAAACTTTACCGTCGCTCCTCTGGACATATTCGACATCATTCTCGGACAAGAGTTCTTCCAGCGCTGCCACACGATGATCGACCCCTACCTCCAACAACTCATGGTCATGGAACAGGAAGGGTCATGTATGGTACCTTTAGTCAAGGTGCCAAGGAAGGAAGGACTCGGCCACTTATCGGCCATGCAGATTGTGAAGGGCCTAAAGAAAGGAGAGCCGACGTTCCTAGCTACCATTGCAAGTTCAGGAGAAGACAATGGTACTATGAAGTCCTTGCCACCGCTCGTAGAGAAAATCCTTGAGGAGAACAAGGACGTGATGACGGACGAGCTGCCGAAGACTCTACCTCCAAGGCGCGAGGTAGATCACAAGATAGAATTGGAGGTCAGAGCCAAGCCACCCGCACACGCACCTTACCGTATGGCTCCACCCGAGTTAGAGGAGCTAAGGAAGCAGTTGAAGGAGCTCCTCGAGGCCGGTCACATCCGTCCATCCAAGGCACCTTATGGCGCGCCAGTGCTGTTTCAGAAGAAGAAAGACGGGTCGTTACGCTTATGCATCGACTATCGGGCGCTCAATAAGGTTACAATCAAGAACAAATATCCTATCCCGCTGATTGCAGACTTGTTTGATAGACTTGGGCAGGCCAAGTACTTCACCAAGATGGATCTCCGAAAAGGCTACTACCAAGTACGCATCGCGGAGGGGGATGAGCCAAAGACAGCGTGCGTGACTAGATACGGAGCATATGAGTGGTTGGTGATGCCTTTCGGCTTAACCAATGCACCCGCCACATTTTGTACGCTGATGAACAAAATTCTTCATCCTTACTTGGATCAGTTCGTGGTGGTGTACTTAGATGACATAGTCATCTATAGCAACACCTTGGAGAAACACGTGGAGCACCTGAGGCAAGTCTTCCAAGTCTTACGGGAGAACCAGCTCTACGTCAAGCGGGAGAAGTGCGAGTTTGCCCAGTCCGAGGTACACTTCTTGGGCCATGTTATCAGCCAGGGCGAACTCCGGATGGACGAGGCGAAGATTAGGGCGATCCAAGAGTGGGAGGCGCCGACGAAGGTGACCGAGCTGCGATCATTCCTTGGGCTTGCGAACTACTATCGCAGGTTCATCAGTGGTTACTCCGCTAAAGCCGCTCCGCTGACCGAGTTGTTAAAGAAGAACAAGCCGTGGGTTTGGAGCGAGGAGTGCCAAAGAGGCCTCGTTTAGTTTGCGGCTTTCGAATGCTATTGGGTGTCTATCTTGCATTAGGACTCCCCCAATGGCAAAATCTGAGGCATCCGTATGTAATTCGAAGGTCTTTGAGAAGTCGGGCAACATCAAAACCGGTTCTTCTGTCACTGCGGCCTTGAGACCTTCGAACGCTCTTTGGCACTCCTCGCTCCAAACCCACGGCTTGTTCTTCTTTAACAACTCGGTCAGCGGAGCGGCTTTAGCGGAGTAACCACTGATGAACCTGCGATAGTAGTTCGCAAGCCCAAGGAATGATCGCAGCTCGGTCACCTTCGTGGGCGCCTCCCACTCTTGGATCGCCCTAATCTTCGCCTCGTCCATCCGGAGTTTGCCCTAGCTGATAACATGGCCCAAGAAGTGCACTTCGGACTGGGCAAATTCGCACTTCTCCCGCTTGACGAAGAGCTGGTTCTCCAGTAAGACTTGGAAGACTTTCCTCAGGTGCTCCACGTGTTCCTCCAAGGTGTTGCTATAGAGGACTATGTCATCCAAGTACACCACCACGAACTGATCCAAGTAAGGATGAAGAATTTCGTTCATCAGCGTGCAAAATGTGGCGGGTGCATTGGTTAAGCCGAAAGGCATCACCAACCACTCATATGCTCCGTATCTAGTCACGCACGTTGTCTTTGGCTCATCCCCCTCCGCGATGCGTACTTGGTAGTAGCCTTTTCGGAGATCCATCTTGGTGAAGTACTTGGCCTGCCCAAGTCTATCAAACAAGTCTACAATCAGCGGGATAGGATATTTGTTCTTGATTGTAACCTTATTGAGCGCCCGATAGTCGATGCATAAGCGTAACGACCCATTTTTCTTCTTCTGAAACAGCACTGGCTCGCCATAAGGTGCCTTGGATGGACGGATGTAACCGGCCCCGAGGAGCTCCTTCAGCTGCTTCCTTAGCTCCTCTAACTCGGGTGGAGCCATACGGTAAGGTGCGTGTGCGGGTGGCTTGGCTCCGACCTCCAACTCTATCTTGTGATCTACCTCGCGCCTCGGAGGTAGAGTCTTCGGGAGCTCGTCCGACATCACGTCCTTGTTCTCCTCAAGGACTTTCTCTACGAGCGGTGCCAAGGACTTCATAGTACCATTGTCTTCTCCTGAACTTGCAATGGTAGCTAGGAACGTCGGCTCTCCTTTCTTTAGGCCCTTCACAATCTGCATGGCCGATAAGTGGCCGAGTCCTTCCTTCCTTGGCACCTTGACTAAAGGTACCATACATGACCCTTCCTGTTCCATGACCATGAGTTGTTGGAGGAAGGGGTCGATCATCGTGTGGCAGCGCTGGAAGAACTCTTGTCCGAGAATGATGTCGAATATGTCCAGAGGAGCGATGGTAAAGTTTGTCTTTCCTTGCCATCTCCCCAACGTGATGCCTACTCCTTAGGCGACTCCGCACACGGGAGTCGGTGGGGCGTTGACAGTTTTGAGGCGGTTGTTGCTTGGCACATAGTTCAGCCCTAACCTCTCTGCCGCTGTCTTGGTCATAATGTTGGCTTCCGACCCGGAGTCTACCATGACACGAGCTGGTGTTCCATTTATGGAGATGTCCACATACTGTGTGCTGAAATCTCCGGGCTTCTGGGTCTGCTTGGCTATCGCACCGCACAATCCAACCATGCCTAACTGCGTCGTGCCCGAGTCATGCCCTTGATCTTGTGCATCCTTCTCCTTCCGTTCGCGTAGGATGGCACCAAGGTTCTTCATTTCGGGGCACCTGGCATAGCCGTATGGTCCGCCGCATATGTAGCACCCATCTCCTTTGCCGGTCTGCGCCCGTTTGTCCGTGTAATTCTGGCCCGCTTGTTGTCTCGCTTGTGGGGGTCATGTTGCTTAGGGTGTGAGCTGCTCCCTGCCCCGGCCACGCTCTCCCCCACCTTTGGCATGACTACTCTTTGTATCCTTGCCCTTCGCCTTGTCATGCCGTTCCTGTTTGAAGTCCGTCAAGGACTCAGCTTGTGTGATGGCTTCGTCTATGGTCTTGACTTGTCGCCGCTCCAGCTCTATCTTGGCCCAACTCTGCAGTCCGTCCATGAAGTGGAACAGCATGTCCTCGTCTATGAGGCTGGGAATTTGAAGCGTTAGAGTTGTGAACTCCTTCACGTATGCCCGAATGCTTCCCGTTTGCTTCAATTCCCGAAATTTGCGCTTGACCTCGTACACGACATTACTTGGGAAGAAGGCTTTCTTGAATTCTTCGCGGAATTGCTCCCACGTTTTGATGGTGCACGTCCCCTTCCCAATTTCGGCCTCTTTGCGCCTCCACCATAGCATGGCCATCTCGGACAGATACAACACGACAGTGTTGATCCTATTCTCGTCGTTTCTCACCCGACTACACTTGAAGTAATTCTCCAAGTGCCACAGAAAGTTTTCCACCTCTTGAGCGTCACGGACGCCCTTAAATATGGGTGGCTTGGGAGCCTCGACCCTGGCCTCCCTATCACGGTCGGGTGATGCAGATCCTCCAATGTCCACGCCTTCCTTGAGTGTTTTCATTTCGGCCTTCAGTGCCTCAATCGTGCTAAGCGCGTCCATAAGCCGGCACTCCAAGGAAGTGATGGCCTCCTTCATCTCGAACTCGGCCCGCTGGCGACCCTCCAACTCCTTACGGATGTTCTCGGTCTCTTCAAGGGTGAAGTCCTCAAGGGTCTTGAATTTGTCATCTGCCACGTTCATGCGCCGGCCTAATATCTCTACGGCCTGTCTTGCCGTCTCCACCCTTGCGACCCATTCTTCTCCGGCAGTGACGTCTATAGGCTCCTCGGCCAACTCGTCGTCACTTAACCCGGCAGTCGAAGGTGGATGAGATGTTAGCGCCTCGCTAGGTGTGGGTTCGGGCAGCATCTCCTCGTTACCCTTTTGTTGTTTCTTCCACTTTCGGATCTTCTTACCACCATCCAGACGGATGTTGGTGGTGCTGGCGGCGTTCACGTCTCCTTCAGTAGCCATTCCCTTAGTATCAAACCTTGCTCTGATACCACGTTATCACGGACTTAGAGTATTTGCTAAGACTCCGTGCGACACTTGACAACTTACTCACGAATCTTTCACGATCTTGTAAGCTCAAGTAAGCCCTTTATGCTAAGACCGCTAAGAGAATACTTGAAAAAGAACTTAGAAAGAACAAAGAAGAGAACTTTGAAGAAGGCTTAGTGTATTGCTTGGAGAATGCTTACGCTTTGCTTGATGCCTTTGCAAATGAGAGGCACCCCCTATTTATACTACTTCCTAGGGACTAAAGTACAATTAGTATTTACTTTACAAGTCCCTAATATTTACACTTTTGGTCCTTCTTCTAGAGAATTCTACACTATTCCGGGACCCTCTCTAGCCCTCTTGAGAATTCTAGAATGTTCTAGAGTTCTCCACACAACTCTAGAGCATTCTACCCTTTTCCGGACGCGGAATTGGGCTGAAATTGTGGCGGGACGTCACACGCTATGTGGTTCATCATCCAACACCTTCCTAAAAACCATCATACTTTTTATTCCTTTTAGGTACTCTTATCCTGGTCTATCATAAATAACAACTTTGCTAATATGATGACACAACTACAAAAAGTTACAGAGAAGATAAAATCTTTAAGGACGTAATGGAGAACTGACGAGTTCCCTTCCCCTTTTATTGTGGGTCCTTTGGGACTAGTACAAAGTCATAACAGTTTCTACCAAAAGAAGCATCGGATATGCCAAATGTATTTTCCATGTACAACATGTCAGTGAGTTTTTTGGATAAAAAATACTAACAACATTAGCATACCTTCAACATGACTGAAAGTTGTATTAATGGCTGCAAGCCACTTCTCTCTTTCACCATTTATTCTTTCCATCAGCATCCTCCTTTTATGATCTTCAGTCAGTTTAGCTTCATGTGCCCTACCTTCTGCCTCAGCCATGGCCTTCACTCTTATTGTTTCTCGTTCTATTTCAGCTCTCTCCTTTTCAGTTTGTCTTTGTTGTGCTTGAATTTGATCTTCTGTTGCTCGTCTAGCTTGCTCTTTTCGTAGTGATGACTCCTCTTGCATTTTAACCAGTTCAGCATTGTGTCTCCTTTGAGCTTCGTGATCAGTCTGTAATCATGATGTAAAGAACAGTCAACAAGGTCCCCGTGTAAGATCATTTCAGCATTCAAGAACAATATACACATTCTATGCTATCTGAAATAAACAAAAATGCAGATTTATAATGTGCACAACTTTCAGGAAAAGTAATGACGCCCAATATAATTTCTATACAAAATAGTATCATATATTAAGTGGGAGCACTCAATTTCTCTTCTACTGCCCAGTATCCATACAATGTTTTAGCTGTCAAACAATGGAATAAATTGTGGCATGATTGGTCCAGTTTTTGTGAAGAGAAGGATGAAGCATCAGCAGTGCTACAGAGTATTAAAGTATAACCTTTTGAACACTTCAAAGTTAGTTTGTTTCAGGAATCAACTAGTGGGACTGAAGATGGTGCTAGGATTCCCTTTTTTCAATGATTACTGTTTAACTGATCCCCATCAACTTTGAAAATTCTAGTCCTCAGACGAGCATTGTTTAGCTAAACTGATGGAACCCTGTCTATCTTAGCCCAACTTGTTCTCTTCTCTAGCCCTTTATCATTGACAAAGTCAACTTTTTAAGAAAATATATATATATATATACAACATGGTAAATGTAAGCACATGTATACAACTTGAGCTTCTAATAAACTATAATTTCTCCCAAGTACTTTGATACTCAAGATGACATGTCCTAGCTGAATCAAGTCTAATTAAGCAGGCAAATCACTATACACACCTGCATTCTTTTCCTAGCCAATTCATCTTCATATCTTAACATTTGTGCCTTGGCTTGTGATTGTTGTTGGTAAAGATTCCGCTGGTCTTCTCCCCATTGTCGCTGTTTATCCTGCATTTACACAAGCGCATTTGATATAGTGTAAGAAAAACTTGATAATAACTAAGCAAGAAGTAAAGGCTATTCACAGTTGAATGTGTCACCATTATAAAACAATGATGTTGTGCTTTAAGCATGTACACCAGAATCAAAGCAATCACATCATCCTACCACCTAAGAGGTGATAATGCACACCAAATCTCATTTGGTTTATGGTTTATGGTTTAGGTTTTGGAAGATCTGTTTGAAATATTCTTTAAACTAATCACTTGTTTGGACTAGATTTTGCATTGTATCTGGACTAGATTGTTACTCAACATAATTGGTTGGTTAATGTATTTGACAAAAAATGGTTAGACTACGGTCTACGGGTGTGTTTGGTATAGAAGAAAACATTTACCCAGAAACTGTTTTCTAATTTTCCTATGTTTGGAAAACATTTTCTTAGGAAACAAGCTCCTAAAAAAATGAGAAAAATGACTTCCCTAATGGAAGTAGGGAAAACAAGTTGCTTAAGTGTCATTTCAATTTTATTGTCTCCTCCCCAACCCTCAGCTTTGCTAATCCCACCCCCCGCCACCCCCGAACCCCACTTCCTATCCCTACTTGCCTCATAATAGTTTGCTAGATAACATACAAATGCTCTTGAGATAATATTTTCTTGTTTACTTACCAAACACTAGAAAATAAGTAAGAGACCCACTTATTTTCCAAGAGAACATTTTCAAAAAATCATTTTCCGTGAAAAACATTTTCCTTCATACCAAACACACTCGTACATTGTTTCCGGAAGTCAATACGCCTTGACTTTGCAAAACTAAGTTTCAGTTAGTTGCCTATTTTTTAGAACTAAAATAATTTGGCTTTGCCGAAATTATTCGGTTTGAAACCAAAACAAAAGGTGGTTTCTTTTTAAAAGATTACTTAAGGATTTTCTTCTTATTTCTATCAACATTAAATTAAAAACAAGATTACTAATATGTTCCCTATCTTCTTCTTAATTATATTACTTGTATGTACAGAATTCTATCAGAATTACATCTATCATCTTAACTGGTCCTCCAATTGTATCTACAGAATTACATCTATCATCTTAACTGGTCCTCCAATTGACATGCTTAATGCGTAGTCAAAAAGACTTACAATATCTGCATGAGCCTGGATTGCCTCAAAATGAACTTTCTCCGCAGCAATATCTGCAAGCCGGGTTTTTTCCTGCTTTCTCATCACATCAAACACCTTTTACCAAAAATCAAAAACCCAAAATTAGATTAATCTGTTCACCAAAAAGACAACAAAAAACATGGAAATTTTACAAAGAAAGCACTCACCTGCTTGTGATAAGGAGAACTATTGATTTCCCTAAGGGCTTTTGCACCCCTTTCTAACGATTCCGGGTTGAACCCACCTCTTGAATCTTCAGAAGAATCCTTTGCATCTGACTCGGAAGAGTCCATCTGAGGAGACTCCGAAGAAGATGAAGGCACAGAAGGAGATGGAGATGAAAAAGGGTTGAAACGAAATGGAGAGTCAGCGTATGCACGGTTAGGGATAGTGGAAGATGTAGCAGCAATGGCAGCTGCAGCTGCCATTGCTGCCATTGAAGACAACTTCGAAGCTGCCATTATTAACAAAGCAAAATTATTGCTCGAATCAAAAGAAGATTGAATACAACATTGACGTGAAGCTTAACAGAGTTCTTCAATGTCTGGTATGAACGAGCTTAAACCCTGCAACTATGGCGAGTCAAAACTAGGGTTTAAGAGGATCGATTAATTGACCAATTAGATTGGGGGATATTGTTGTAATTTTGGTGCCGCCATTTGTCGAACATTTCTTGTGAAGGGAGTAACCGGTTTTGGGCCAAATTGGTGTGTGTTTGAATGCAGCCCAAAATAACTTAATGTAAATGTGTATTGTTTTGGTTGAATATCGGGAAAATGATATAAATCTCACTTTTAAGTTCTTTTACTATCATTATCCCCTATTAGTTTTATAAATTTCTAAAATATCTTATTTTTACGTATTAGATTAATGTATCAGTGCATCAGATTGATGTATCTCGCGCATTAGATTAGTGTATCATGTATAAAATGTACATCAGATTAGTGTATCGTATATAAAATGTAATGTATCTTACTTAACGATTAATGTATCTCGTGCATCAGATTAATATATCAACGCTTATATTATTGTATCAGTTTGAGTGATTTCTGTAATTATAAACTTATAAGGGGCAAATGGTAATTTTGCCTTAAAAGTATGTGACTTTTGTCCTTTGCTCATAAATATATCAAAGACTTTGAAAATTGAGAGGAGCTCGTCTCTAAAATTTGAGACTGTTTAGAGAGATTTGAGTTGATTAGATTTGAAAAACTCCATGTTCGGCCAATAAAGCTTCTTCAAAGCTCGATTTTTAAATTTTGTGTTTCGCAAATATGAATCGTTTCGAGTGAATAATATATAAAAAGGCTCGAAACATCGAGATGAGCTCATATGAAAATTTTGAGATTATTTAAAGGAGATTTGAGTTGGTTGGAATTGAAAAAAATATATATGTATATGTAAATATTTGTATTAACAGTATATATATACAAGCATATACATTGTGATACATGGTTATGTATCAAATATATATGTAAATATTGTACAAATATTATACCTAATACATTTTTAATATACATAGACATCATATATGTACGATCATACAATATCGATAGATTACATATACATATGAATATTTTTGTTATTTTTTTTAATATAAATTTATAACGTTGGTATTATCTCTAATTAAACTTCTTGCATTTTTTTATCTGAAGTTTAGGCCATATATAACTCTGATTTAGGTTAGGTAGTTTCCTCTATTGCTAGCTAGTGAGCTTCGAGGTGTTCTAATCAAAAGGATTTCATCGAAATGTGATAGAGAAAAATATATCAAAAAAATAATACTTTAATTTCGAATTTGAGATTTTTGATTACTAATTTATGAAAATGTCTAAGTATGATGTGTCCCTCATTTACTCTCAACTTTTTGTTGGCATCCACTCAATTTGGTAAACCAATTTGTAGGGTCCTCTTAGTGCCCTTTCTACATATTGATGTACTCAATTGAATTGAGGTGGTTGAAATTTAAACCAATCACATCTATCTCTGCAAAAATACATTTAAATGTGTTTAGCATGAAGGAAGTTGGTTTTCATTAAAAAAAAACTTTTTAAAAAATATATACATATTTTCAATGTATGATGCTAGGTTGGCAATTGAAATATGTTTTTGAAACTTAAATATTAGTAATAAATCGAATGACAAACAATCCTTACTTTCAATTAAGATTATATGTCTGAGAGACAAATAAAGTAAGAAGAGCGAAAACTCTTACAAAGGGGCAAAAAGAAAAAGAAAAATCAGACAGCGTTTAATGCAATTCTTGAGTCTTGAAGATCAATTACTGATAAATAATTATATCTACGAGTTAGTTGGAGCAAGTAATACTACGTAATATAGTTTAAAATGTCTTCATTTCATTTTTTTAGAATTGTTTTTTCCTTTTAGATAAAAAAAAAATGTAGCATTTCTTAGGGAAATATCTTTCTAATTAAATATTTGTTTTCTCTTATATTTCCATGCATAAAATTTATAACAAGAAAGAAAATGAAACTAGAAGGGCCATGCCATTAAAAGACTATAAAGAAACTAACTGGAAAGTGGAAATCAAATCAAAATTTCTTTGGAAAAGTGAATTGCACTTATTTCTTGGCTTCCAGCTATTCAACTTACTTTACTTGACTAATTATTTCCTTCAAATCTTTAAGAAAAAGAAAGTAGACAGAAAAAAATAATGATTTTCCCTATGATCTCTAGCAAGTGAGGGGACAGTTGATATCAGACGCGAAGCTACGTATGGTTCATGAGTTCAAAAAAACTGTATTTTATTTTTTTTTTAAATTTTGTATTTATATTAGAAAATTATATATATATATATATATATGTATGTATGTATATTAACTCGTGAAATTCCTAACAAAATTAGTTGATAGCTAAGTCTTAATGATAAATAAGGATAAGTGAAAATGTTCGTCACACTAATATTGTGAGTTTGAACCTCACCATCAACAAAAGTTTCTTTTATTTTTAGTAGCAAGTAATTAACAATACTAATAAAAATTTTAACACTATTTATTACGATGCGTATTTATTACGCGAATATTTTTATTGTAATCCAACTAGATTTATAAGATTAATTATTTAGATGAAGAAACAATATGTTGGAATTGGTTCGGTTGTTGTGCAAATGGAGGGGGGTGTGGGGTTGCAACAAAAGCGTTAGGTAAACAATTAGTTGAGGGGTCCTTGATGAGCCAATGGGGGTCACACCCATATGAAAGAGATGGGATCAAATTTTTTTTAATCATTATTGCTTTAGGGTGAGTTTGTTACGAACAAAAATGTTTTTCACGAAAAATACTTTCGAATGTTTAATAAGAAATAATAAATATATCTAAAAATTATTATATGTATTAATTTAAAAAAATACTATGAAATGTGTATGTGTGAATCGTAGAAGTCATGTGACGATAGGGTTGACGAATGCGAAATATCATTCATGTAATTTATTTTTTCTACTCTCATTAAAAAAAAGTATGTTTTTTTCTTATTTATAAAGAAAGTATTTTTCTTAACAAAGTTTTTTCCTTAAAATTATCGCACGTACGGTCCAACTAATTGGGAGAGAATCAATAGATTCATTTTCGGGAGCGATTCATCATTCCCCGAACGCAGCATACAACTCTCCGTTGTACTGCACTCTCCAAGTGTGTTTGTTCCCCCCTTCTTTCTTACCCTGGCAAGTCTTTGTGAAATAACTTCGATTAGAAGAAAAAAGTTGTCCGCTTTCGATTCAATATCTTTCTTAACATCCGAAAAATTATATGCCTCTATATTAGCCTACAAAGAAATGCAGTTATTTCTAACGGATAGCTATGTTAGCTAGGCCACCTACCTGATCAGGGTTTCCATCCGAACTAGTGCCGTAAACAGGAAGGAAAATGCAATTTTGTGCTATGGTATCGTATATAAGAGAAAGCTTGCTTTTAGGAGTGATCTTTCGCGCGACATGTCAAGCCATGGTAAGGTTCTTCGCTTTGCATCGAATTAAACCACATGCTCCACCGCTTGTGCGGGCCCCCATCAATTCCTTTGAGATCAAATCAAATTATTTATACAAAACACACCCTTAAGAATATGATACTCTAAATTAATTCAAACTCGTATCGAATAAACCTATATATTAAGAGAAATAAAACATTATCTATAATAAGAAATTCTCTATATTTTAAATGTTCGAAATTAAAATTTCGAATCTCAACCATCTCACGACAACAAATATGAAGATTGAATAAGCAACATTACTAGTCATGGCCATGCTCAATCACAATCATTCTAAAAACTGTTTTATCTTATTATTGTTGTATTATATATTCTTTTCAAATATTGGGTCCCTTAAATCTTCAAACTTTATCATGCTAATGTGATCTTGTCTCTCTTACTCTTCATATAATGTGTATGTGTGTCTCTATCTCTATTATTTGACTAATCAAAATTATTTTAGTAATGTGAGACACATACTATTTAACAAACAAAGGGATAAGGAAACATCATTTGGAAATAATAAACCAAATTTTTGATATAAAACTAGTTACAAAAAAATTGTGTTGTGTATGGATTTAATATATATTCATAAATTTATTTTTTAAGTGGTGTAAATTAAATAATTTTAAATAATTTCATTTAATATAAAATAAACATTATTAAAATATTGATGATTTCCTCAAAGTAGTTATAAAATTTACTCAAATATTAGCTACATTCAAAGTATAAAGTGGGTCCCATAATTTTTAAAATATATACATTAATTGAATTATAGTTAAAAAAATAGTTCTTTTCTTTTTTTTCAAAATGCCCTTGTGATTGAAAAAATTCAATTTGAAGTTGTATTTCAAATTTGAAAAATTACTGATGACATACTATTTCTTAACTCACTTTTCACTATTGAAATTGAAATTAAATAGATTCAAACTTGAATATTATTTCAAATATTTCTTTTTGCGAAAATGGTCAAAAATATTTCTCAATTTTGATTTATTTTTTAAATTTATTCTCGCCGTTAAAATAAAGTTAATTTTATCCCTCGCCGTTAAAATAAAGTCAATTTTACTCCTCCTGTTACAAATTTTACCAAATTTACCCCTCATTAGACGGATTGACCCAAATTTTTTAAAAAAAACATATTCCTTATTTTATCCCAATAACGTGATTCCATTTAAAATAACCCGACCCATTCTTCCAAATCTCCTATACCCATTCTCCCAAATCTCCATTAAATATGTCAAAGACATCATTTTAACACAATTACTTCTATGGATAAGTGAAATATCATACCAAGGATGTAGGGGCAAGCCTTCCAGGTTTCGATTTTCTTCTTGTTAGCAGGTCTTTTATAGATGTTCAGGGTCCCATCCTTCGTGTAATCATCATCACTGTTCATTCAACTTCATCAAAACAATGGAGTGGTCAGTTCTAACATTGGAGATTTTTGAAATCTCTAATGTTACACATTTTCTTCTTTTACACATTGGAGATTTTTGAAATCTAAACAAGAACAACAATTATATATGGGAAAAGGAGATTTGAGAGAATGGGATCGGGTTATTTTAAATGGGGTCGAGTTATTGGGTTAAAATAAGAAATAGGGTTTTATTTTTAAAATTTGGATCAATTTGGGTAAATTCGTCTAATGAGGGATAAATTTGGTGAAATTAATAACAGGAGGGGTAAAATTAACTTTATTTTAACGGCAAAGGGTAAAATTAACTTTATTTTAACGGCGAAGGTAAATTTAAATAATAAATCAAAGTTGAGGATATTTTTGACCCTTTTTCCTTTCTTTGTTTTATAAAAAGTATAACTAAACACAATTACTCCATCTTTAATTCCAACACCATAAATTTAAAAAAGAAATAGAAAATATTTAAAATGTACTACCAAGCACCTACCTAATTTAGCAACAAAACTTATTTTAGTACCAAGTCTAACTATAAAGGCTTTCGTTAGTTGTAATAATAATCATCTATCTTGTTATAGTACTATTTTTGTCCATTTAGGATTTTTATCTTGTTATAGTACTGTTTTTGTCCATTTAGGATTTTCTTTTTCGCTTTTTTTTTTTTAAAGCAGAGACGTATACAAGATTTTGAGACGATAAATATATTATTATAAAAAGGTGGAAATATATGTATTTTATGTCGTAAATGTTGAGATCAGTTGTGTTAATTGTATTAAAATTTACAGTAATAAAAAAATTAGGGCTTTCCAATGTGATAATTTTAGAAAGAAAAAAATAGATATAAAATGTAAATGTCGAGGTGTATCTAATCATAGCATTATACGATACTTTAAACATGAATTCACACATTTATATTTAATTATTTAAAAATATATATAATACTACTATACATAACCTCGATTCGGGTAGATAAATATGAGTTCACGTGCACCCAAAAAACACCCCTTAGATATGCCCTTGTTTGGAAGTGGTTAGCACCTTCCAATTACGATATGCTTGTTTTCATCATTTGTTGAATTCAGAGAGTAAGATTTTTTCTTCTTGCGGAAATATTATGATTTAACTAACACCCAATCACCTAAATTTATTGATTGAAATTGTGTTGATCATAATATTTATCGGATCGATTATCATGTGTAGATGTATTTTTCATGTTAACTATCCTTTTTGATACAATATCTCGAAATCCTTTATGTATTCTCTAACTACAACCTTGTAAACGACCTCAAGCTTATAAGGAAAAAATCATTTCAATTCTATAAAAGACAATATACTTTGTATTCCCGTTAACTATGCTGAAATCGAAAAGATTATACTATAGTAATCTTGAATCTCTTTACACACCTTTAAATATTTATTTATACTATTTTCGATCATACTTTATAAAATTTTATCAATATTTTCAAATTAAAAAAATTCAATTAATCTTTCTGCGTTCACCTAACTCGGCCCTTGCCCAGATATAAATAGGAAATGTGTATAGATGTTAGTAGCACACTTTTCGTATATTTCATAGCACGTTTGTAGGTGTGACCACAACTTATCTTTTAAATGATTAAAAAATTTGTGGGGATAGAATGATAAGTTGAAATTTAGTTAAAGAATTAAAAGAGAAGTGAGTCTTGCTCATAATTTGAAGTCTTGTTTTTTGAGTGGTCAAAAGAAGAGAATACCATGATAATTTTTCACAATTTGTCTCTAGCTGCCTCTTGGCTCTCTCTTGTTTTTAACCTTTTACTTACTTCGAGAATTACGAGGTGAAAAATTGAACCTATATCAACAAAATATTATCAAGAATTTAATCCTTTATAAGTATGAAAAGACTACTAAGTGAGACACTAACCAATAGAAAAGCTCCATTCGATCTAGTCCTAAAATTCTATGTCCAATACAAATGCCCTACCTAAAAATATCATTACGCGTGCCAAGTAATATTTCTCTATAATTTACACGATCTTGTATAATTGATAATCCTAAGAAGAAGATTATATAATAGCAACATATACTTTAATTAATTGACTCATGATTGTCACTTTGCCCTTATTGTCATGCTGACAAAAATAAAACTCAATTAATTTTACATACTATAAGATTTTGAATCAATAATAAACTCTGATAGTAGTGTATAGAAAGTAAACTAAACCTCAATGCTACTGTTTTGGATAGATTTATGGTAGGATTTTTTAATTATTTAATCCCAATTTTGTTGCTTTATATAAAATTAAAAAAAAAAACTTTTTCTCTTTCACATACAAGACATATCATGTGAGATTTTAGAGTCCTTTCAATTTATGCTTATTTTCTTATGACCTCCACCACCAATAATGTCTAGTGTTTGTGTCTCCTTTTCCATACAGAGACAAAAGTCGTTTTATTTCTGAATTGTGCTGGTGAAATACCATTGGTCATTTTATTTATGTCTTTGCATTAAATTTTCAATTTTTGCAATTGTTCTTAGACACAAAACCTCAATACTAGCCGTAAAACCTCAAGTTTATTTCTATTGAGGTTGATGTATATGGTTAATTTAATTATCTAATAGATGCTTGGACACACAAACGATTTTTTTCTCCAAAATTTGAATCACAAATGTATAATAGTAACACTTGATCATGTATTCATGTGCTCAATAGATAAATCTAAGGGGATTGATTAGTTGATGTGTTAAGCCAAATCTTAATCTTGTTTAGTACGAGATCTAAGCAATTAGATCTTTTGAGAACGTTGCAAGACTTTTCCAGTAGACGTTTGATATGCAGACTAAATTATTTTAGAATTATAGTCTTCGAATTATGAATCCTGGACTAACTTATTCAAATGAAAAAATCAGGAGCGGTGCATGCCAAGTTCATCCGAACCCGCTTCGGTAAAAGAATACATCATTTACGTATATATAATATATGTTGAACTCCTTTTGAGTTTTGACCTTTTTCGTATATTTACTTTTTATATTTTAGATTTTCTTAGTAGAAAAGCTTTGTCACTGGACAAGATAATTTAAAATTAAATGAGATAAAGGTGTGATATTCAAGAATTGAGTTTGCATTATACTTTATACTGTCAACCAAACTATGAAATTTTTGGTAAAGGATAGTGGATACGTGGGTGAAGATGGATGTGATTCATGCGGGGCGATTGACTACACAAGTTATACATTTGGTGGGAAATTGATGGAGAAATATAGGAAAAGAAATAAGGACTTATATATATATATATATATATATATATATATATATATATATATTGTTTATTGGCCTTGAAAGACTTACGAGAAAGTCTCGAGGGAAATCCTTTGGAGAAATCTAAGGGTTCAAGCTTATGATCTTTAGCAGTAATTAATTAATGACAATAGTTCAATTGCTGCTAAATATGTAATTTTAGCAACAATTAATACTCTTTGTATATGTCGCTAAAGCCTTTAGCGACACTGGATCTAATGACACTTAACTAATGTCGGTAAAGACTTTAGCATTCTTTATTAATATGTCTATTTATATTATCGCTAAAAGTTATTTTTGTTGTAGTGAATTCGTACCAACGACTTATATTAGCGCGATAAAGAACATGTATGATGTATTCAAGACTCTGATTAATTAGAATGATGGGAGGAAATTCAGAGCACTTCTCAGTTGAGATTGAGTTAAACTAGAGATGAGTTCTTATCTCGTTTCTATTTTTCTTGGTGATGGATGAATTAACATGGTGTATTCATTATGAGGTGCCATGGTGTATGATATTTTTGAATTACATAGTATTTATTGATGAGACACACAATAAAATTAATGCTTGGTTGGAGGCGTGGAGACGAGCTCTAGACTCTAAAGGGTTAAGGTTGAGTAGGACCAAAACATTAGAGTACAAATTTAGTGATATAGTGCATGAGAGAAACGTGGAACGGTGGAAGTCAGACTTGACACACACACTATTCTCAAGAGAGATAATATCAAGTATCTTGGGTCAATAATCTAGAAAAGTTGGGATATCGATGATAATGTCACACATGATCGCATGGTGCGTTGTGGATGAAGTGGATATTTGCTTCCAGAGTCTTGTCTGATAAGAAGGTACCACATAAACTTAAAGTTAAAGTGGTTAATTAGACAAACAACAAGATTGAGATGATTTGGACATGTGAAAAAAAGATGCATAGATGCCTCAGGTTCGAGAAGAGGTAGAGGTAAGCGAAAAAAGTAGACAGGACATGTGGCAACTCTAGACATAACCTTAGATAAAAAAGTGTAGAAGATCGAGGTCGTATTCAAATTTAATGGTCATAAATCATGCCTACCAAACATCCCTCAAAGAGTTAAAAAGACTGGGACAAATGATAAGGACTTGGCAGAGAGTTGATTACTACAGTTAGAGATATTGAAACGCCTACTTTTAAGATGTTAAACATGTTTATCTCTCACCTATTATAGGCATAAACGCCGTAATATCTGCTGCAATGGGCTTTTTTTTTTTTTTTAATTTGGTGTTCAAAGTTCATATTAGAGTTTCGATTAAATCTGGAACGCGCACTGCAAGGTCCATTTGGGGATGACACTTTTAACAGAATTTTCTCCATATCAGAACTCGAACTCAAAACTTCTAATTAAGAATAAAACGCTCTCACTAGTGTACCACAACCCATCTTTGGCATTGAAGTGGCTTTTGATTCCTTTGTAAAGAGTAGCACTGTACATAACCCCACCACTGTTTCTTCTTATCTCCACATTCTTGATTTGACATTTGCCCATTCCCCCCCTCCCCCCCTCCTGTTTATATCCTTTTCTCATCTCTATAAATCCTTCCTCTATATCTTTTTCCACTTTCACAAACAACTCTTACCACAACTTATTTATCTGTTATCACTATTTCGCGAGTTTCATTACGCAAACATGTTACAAATGAGTGTTCTTGAAAGGCAAAGAGCAGTGTTGGAACGTATTTATAATCATTCTAAGCAGCAACTTTCTTCTCTAGTACCTCAACAAGAACTTGCTCATTTGATTACCGGCTGCGTTCAGGGGAATTTTAACATGTTTGGTGGGGGAGATTCTAATTTTGTTAATTGTCAAGAAATGGCTCGTCCCTCTTTCTCTACAGTATCGAATTCATCGATTACAACAGTGTCTCCGCCTCCAGAGAAAGAAAGTGATTTAAGTACTATGATAGCTCCAAGGGAAAATGTTGTTTCTACCAAGAAGAGAAAAGCAGAGGTTTGTAATAGTATATACAGTATACGATTATGCCTCGATCGTATATGATTTCACTCAATTAATCTGAATTATCTATGTTTCATTCTGTTTTTTTTTTTTGCAGTTTTCTGAGGAAGAGGATTGTGAAAAAAGCCCAGGAAATGATTCAAAGGAGAATTCGAAGACGTCTGAGGTTCAAAAACCTGATTACATTCATGTAAGGGCACGTCGTGGCCAAGCTACTGATAGCCATAGTTTAGCAGAAAGAGTAAGTAGACTTGTTGAATAGTCGTTAAAAGCTTAAACTGTTAGAGAGATACGTACGTTACTTGATTTCTAATAGCAATTTTTGGCCTTATTGCAGGCTAGAAGGGAGAAAATCAGTAAAAAAATGAAATATTTACAAGATTTAGTTCCAGGTTGCAACAAAGTGACTGGTAAAGCTGGAATGCTAGATGAAATCATAAATTACGTTCAATCGCTTCAGAAACAAGTCGAATTTCTCTCCATGAAGCTTGCTACTCTGAATCCTAGGCTCGATTTGAACACGGATAACATTTTCGTTAAAGACTTCCCTTCTTACATGACCACTACTTTTCCAGCAACAGTAGCAATTCCAACACTTTCAGAATATAACATAATCCAACACCAGCAAGCTGGAAGTACCGGTGATGTCGCACAAATGTTACCCCAAAGAAGAGATTTAATGTCATTTCCAGACACTTTTATTGGTTCTTCACATGTTATGGTAATTAATCAACTAATAGTTATTATCTCAGAAAGTCATTTTCTCGTTCACTTAAGTGGATCTGTTACTGTTCCATTGCAGGTAGTACAACAGCAACAACCTACTTTTGAGCCTGATCTGCAGAGCCTTTTCAGTGTCGGATTTAACTAGTATTGATCTCATTCCAATGGCTCCTGTCCTGTACACAAAATTCGCGTCCTTACGAATCCAATTTTTTTTGAAGTTAGTAACTGTGTTAGAAGGCAAACACCCCCATTCCCCCCAATTAAGAGAAATTCTTACATCTTACACATTTTATAAGGCATGTTGTAATTTGTTCATATGTATAGCCAAAGTTGCATCCAGCCATCCACTATTTGACTGATATGTAATAAAAGATTGAATTTTCTACTCTTTTTTTTTTAATTCTTCCCCTGATAATCTTATGTTTGAATATGTAACAAAGCAAAATTGTTGAGTGCTCTAACTTTATGGTTAAGACAACAACCCTTTCATTTATAGGGTAAATATCAACTGCTTGATTTTTCAAATGATCACTTAGAAAGTGATTTTCTATACTAAAGCATTTGAGGACAAGCTTTTAGTAAAGAACATTTTATTTTCTTACTCTTAACCAATTCAGAAATCGAGAACCTTTTAGTAAAGAACATTTTATCTTCTCGGTGAATATGCTCAATATGAATTCGAATTAATTAGGTTAGTAGACATTGGATACTGAATATATAAAAGGTGGTTTAGTCCATGAAATATCACGCGTTCACATAAAATCCGGAGAAGAGCCACACACAAGGGGGTGCATTACATACTACATAGGATAGATTCTGACACAAGTATTAATGAATGATTTTACAACTTGAACTCATGACCTATAGGTGATGTTTCCTTATAGAACAAAAAAAAGAACTTAAAAGGAGAAGAGAGAAGGTGAACCTTTAGGGTAGGGAGCATTTTATCCCTCATTGAATATACTCGACGGGGATAGAATTATTAAAATTGAGACTAATAGCTTTGGATATACCAGATAACTCGGTACACAAAGTATCTCATGCATGTACACTTCGGATTGGAGAAGGCCGCAGTCTAAGGGAATATGATATAGACAATCTATCGAGATATAAATATTAGTGATTGATTTCACGATGATTTTAAATAATTTAGAAAAAAGGAAATAAAAGGAGAAGTAGTGGAAATTGATTGGCATAGTGGTTGAGTGGTCCATATTTTTAGTTGCCTTTGCTTGTGAATTATGCTTTGTTTTAGAATGGGGACAAAGAGGGGCCTTGTACAAATGGGACAATCACCTAATCAACAACTGGTGTTTTCTTCTGAATCGACTTCTACTCCCTTACAGCACATGACAAACCAACAATGTGTTTCAAAGTCCATAGTGCAATTAAATTTCGGCTCTTTCCGTTTTAATTTAAGTGTTTTAGTTTTAATTGGGTACGAATTTTAAGAAATAAAAATATGACTTAAATTTTTGTGATTTTAAATTATATATGTGTGTACTCGTTTAAATCTCGTAATCTTAAATTTGTCAGATAAAATATTAGTGTTAAAAACTTATTAAATATAGAAAGAGATTTAGTGTGATTTGATTGGAAGATTTCAACCAACTTGAGAAACACAGAGAATTTGTTCCATTGTCCAATGAATGTTTTCAGATGCATTGTGTATCTAGTTTATTAGCTAAATGAAGTAATGAAATAAATGACAAGTCTTCTCTGAGAATAAGGTCCCGTTTGGACATGATTTGAAATTAGCGATTTGATGTTCAATTTATTTGAAGTTAAAGTTTTGTTTGAATAGCAATTTAAATTTCTTTAAGTTTGCATTTTCTCTCTCTCATAAATATGAAAATTTCACAAGTTATATGAAAATTATAAAAAATTCGCTAATTCTTTCTTATATAATTTTACCAAATGGATAAGTTCATAAACAAGATGTCAGAATATAATCAATATAGAAAGATATCACACTGATAGTATACATATTATTACATTTTTTAAAATTGGGGGTACTAGAAAAGGAAATAGGGAAAGAAATTACAACGTGATACTCAAACCCTCACCAGCAAGGTGAAAGTTCAGGTAGCCAATCAATTGAACTACTAATTAAACTTTCAAAATCACATATTTGCATGTTCTTTTATTAATAAATATTTGCGATTACAAACTTTCAAATACACATAATTTTATAAGGATCCATTAGTCTACGATAATTCACTTAAACACCTCAATTATGAGTTGTACCTGTTGAACACCTCTACCTACTTGAATTTGAAACATTTGAACATACTTTGAGAATAAACTAAAAATATAAAATGGGTGAAGTGCACTCACGATGACATGATAATTTAACTAATCAAATAATGACATGTGTTATTTCCGAGTCTTAAAAAAACATTTAAAATGTATTATAGAGTAAAGAAAGAGAAATTATTTTAAAGTATATATGAAAAAAATAGTAACTTACCCACCCCTCTCTTCCCCTGCTATCCACCTTTTTTTGTGTTTCATAGCTGATTATTTATTTTTTGGTTGAACTTTCTTACTTTCACACAAATATACATCAATTTGCAGGCAAACAACACATTCAATAAAAATCTGAGCAAAACAAATCTTAAATAGAAAAATTCTCCAATAAAATTCACACAATTAGACATCAATTTGACACTAAATCACTATATTAACAGCAAAGAGACAAATTTCAAACTTAAAGCCCTCTACAAATTAACATGATGAAAATGGTGGTGGTGCTGCCAATCCTATTTTAAATGGCAACATAGTTAAAAAATATAACAATACAACTTGAAAAATTTAAGTGTTTGGAGAGAAAAAGAGGAAGAAGGATGTATGGCAATGGCGGCAGCGAAACTGGTGGTGTGGTGGAGGAATAGTGATGGCAAAGTGGAGGAAGAAGAACGAATATTTTTTAAAAAAATACAATGCCTAATTGAAAATCTTTCACGAGCTTATACTGCGTGAATTACAAACAATTACAAAAAATATACCACTCCGGCAAAAAATATTTAAATTCAAAATGATAGAGGTGTTCAATGGGTACACGCCCTAGTTAAGGTGTTTAAATAAATTATGTGAACAACTTTAAGGGGTCACAGATGACTTAAGCTTAACTATTCTTATAATCCTTTCATATGCTAGGAACAATTACTACATGCCAAGCATGAGTCATTCTCTTTTCTTTTTTTTTTCTTCAAATTTTGAAATGACTAATTTTTTCATACAAAATATGTTTATAAGTCATATTTTACATTTTAAAAAAATGGGAGTCACCATTCGAAATCTCAAATCGTACTTTTTGAAAAATATAATAGTTGAAATCATGATCCCAAATCGCTTGTTCAAACACCTAGTTAGAAGATTTACAAAATGGTTAGAAGATAGTTTAAACCTCCTTTGGTTACCCTTAATTACCATTAATGAAAATTCTAATTTTGATTATTTAGATATAATAATTTTATTTTTTATTTTTATTTTTAACTATTCATTTTTTAATTATTAAGTAGGCTTTTTAAACGAACAATTTGGCATGGATAATGATCCTTCAAATGTAGAACAGGATGAAAAAATACTCCCATTCTTCTTAATATCTTTTTTAATTCTATCAAGGCAAACTCCACACTCAAGTTTTTGACAGTGTTGTATAGCGATCAATCTCAAATTATTTGCACCCTAATCAAATCGAGATCTCTTTCGATACAAGGACTTGTCATAACATAACATTTTATTCGATAAGTTGGCCGATGAGATGGAGATATAGATTGAAAAAAGTATTGGAGAAAGATGATCAGATAAAACATGACGCATCTTCAGCTTACTAAAGACATGACCTTAGATATGAAGATATGTAGATCACGTATTATAGAATAGAATTTTAGTAGATAGTGGAAGATTGTTTTGGTTTTTCGAGGGTTTAGGCTTGTTGGTGTTTGTCATTGTACTAACCATATTATTCTCGCTTGGGATATTAATCATGATTTATTGTTTAATGTGTTTCGACTATAGCTTTATTACACTGTTTTCTTTGTTAGTTGCTATGTTTTCTACATTGTCTTTCTTTTTGTTCTTTGTTAGTTGCTATGTTTTCTACATTGCATTTGCCGCTCTTGAGTTTCGTCGTCTTTCATAACCGACTCTCTAGCTACCTCTACGGGTCATAATAAAATCTGCATATACTATATGCTTTTATCCTAGTATTTTAATATACTATAGGGATAGAATGTAAAATATAATTTATTTTTCAAAAAAATACTTCTTCAATGTTTGGTTGTCAATTTGGATCTTTGATTTTTTAAAATTAACATTTCTTTTTTAGATAATTAAGATATGAATGTAATTCAGAATATTTGAATTTTAGAAGAAAAAGAAAAGGTGTAACACATCCTCCATTTCCCCAAATCCACTTTTCAAAATTGAAAAACAGTATGTGCCCGAAAAGCTAGGGTTTATGTTGTTGCAGACAATTTGGGGATTTTATCTAGTTGAATTAAGAGCTTAATCAATGGCGGATTCATCAGAGGGTGAGGAAGAAGGTAAACTAACAGGAGGAAGCCAGCAGTTAGTTGTAGATGATGACCTCCGGGAGATGGGTAAAAAAGCAGCTTGGAGTGTCAGCTCTTATAAACCCGGCAATGGAGTTCTTTCACTTCGCGATGATAACCTTGAAACCTATTGGCAGTAAATATTCTCGATCCTCCGTCACTGCTTTCTACTCTTAGTTTCTCTAAATGCTGATTTTTTGGGTTTTGATTTATTTGTGTATTCAGATCAGATGGTGCACAGCCTCATCTTGTTAATGTTCAATTTCAGAAAAAAGTTAAGCTTCAAGTAGGTTCTATCTCATGTACAACTATACATTTTCCTTCTTCGAATACATTGCTATTATGAAGTATGAACTACTCGTCGAAAATTACTTAATAATCAAAAGATGTTATCTTTGTGGACGAAAATGAACAATCATTCTTAATTTTAAAAAGTGACATTTCCTTCTGTGAGTTATGGATTAACATTTTTTTGTTACATGAACTTTTGCGATGATTGGAAGTGTTTTACTATAATATGAAGTTCTCTTAAAATTTTGTAGAACTTAGCTGAGGCTATACAATTAAGTATTTAGGTGAAAAGGATGAAATATGTCATGCATTTATTGGTTTGATGCATTCACTTGATGCGAATAAATTTTTGCAGCTGCTTTGTGGCTGATCACTTGAGACTGGTTTTAATTTTTTTTCATCTTTTTTTTGTTTATTTTTCTCAGTTAGTTGTCCTGTATGTTGATTTCAAGCTTGACGAAAGCTATACACCTGGTAAGATCTCTATCCGAGCAGGTGATGGCTTTCACAACTTGAAGGTAATAGTATAATGGAACTCTGAGATTAATAGTCCTGAATTAGTTATACCAGTATGGTTTTAGAAACTTGAGACGTTATGTCGTTTTCTTTTTTTTGTTTTGAAGGAGATAAAAGCAGTGGAACTTGTGAAGCCAACTGGATGGATGCATATATCTTTATCTGGTAATGATCCGCGGTAAGAAATTGAGACTTGGTCCCCTGATTTGGCAAGTTTTTGACTTGTGTTTCCTTCACTTCTTTTGCCAGATTATGTTGCATATTATTCAGTAGCTCTACACAGTTCTGCCTTTCTAGAAAATTTATGAAATCAAATTTGCTTGTGTTTCTACAAATTATATGACCACTATGAGGCATTCAAATCAATAGAATTTCATTAATCTGATGGTCCACATGGACATATATACAAAGAAGTTTTTAATCCAAAAATATGAAGTTGTTAAACAGAAGTAAGAAATGACACAATTTTTCTCATTTCTCTTACCGACTTATATATATTGAGAACATTCTTTTTCTTTTGAACCATAGATGATTAGATGTGACCCGCGTTTGTTTATGTTTAATCACACACTTATCCCAACACATTTTTTAGTGAGAGTGATTTTGATGGTTATATTCGCAAAATGTTGATGGGGACTAAATACTAACAAAACCATGGACTTCAATCTCTTTCTTTAGCATAAGCAAGCGGCTAAATCTGAGCAAAACTGACAATGAAAGATAATGTGCTTTCTTGAAACTACATAAAAGTCCCAGTAGGTGTTTGGACAATATTTGGTTTGAAGTTGGTGTTTGGACAATATTTGGTTTGAAGTTGGAAAAAAGTATTTGAAAGTTGAAGTTGTGTATGGTCATGAAATTCACTTGAAAACGTGTTTGCGAATGTTGAAGACTTGTGAATGGAAAACATTATTTCACTTGAAATTCTGACCAAACCATAATTTCAATGTCAGTGTCTCTGTTTCAATTAGAAGTTGAATTACTCAACAAATTGATCTCCAAATATATATCTGCAAAATGGCACCAAATGCATATAAAACTAATGTGAAGGATCTTAGTTCATTTCCTTACAAATTCTTTTGAAGTTTTAGTTTATTTTGTGGAGATACACGGAGGATTAAATCCAACCAAGACTAGAATGATTAGATTGTTGTCCACTTAGAATAATAAGGGACAAATTTTGTTGTTATCTTGTCCAGATCATCTTTCTCTTTATGGATTTGGGGTCTCTGTTCTGTACTGACAGAAAGTGTCAGCCAAATATCTGGATAACTTGCAAATGCAAACTGTTATTCTGAATTTTAACTTTGTTTTTTAGACAACCTCCAATTGACTTGTGCGAATATGTTCTGCAAGTTTTGAACACCATCCTCATGTCTTGAGCTCTCTTAATTTTATTCTATGAAGAGAGCATGAGTTTCTGCCCCTATTTCTTTGATAGAAAAGATACAGGCCAACAAACTTATCATCCTAAAAGAGGGAAAGGAGGAGCATTTCAGTTTGTGTCGGTAAATTTCCTGTGCATGCTGTGACAAACTTTTTTGTGCCACATCGTGGGTTTAAATTGTTTAGAGTTTCCTTACAAAAGCACATCTCAATTTATTCATTTATTAAGCTTGAAAAGTTGTTGGATGGGCATCGACTTTAAACAATATTATTACTTATGACCCTATTACCAATAAAATTATGTACTACCTTATCACAGAAAAGTATCAGTTGACCTATCATGTGTCTGTGGAAGCTATCTCTTTTATTATAAATTCATTGAGTAACCATGTCCTAATTTATGTGACAGTGAAACTTTTGTCAACACTTTCATGCTGCAAATAGGTGTGCTCTCGAATCATCTTAATGGAAGGGACACTCATATCCGCCAGATAAAAGTCTATGGGCCAAGACCGTGCGTCATTACCCTGTCTTTTTTTTCTCTCTCTTTTCTTCATGTAAAATATCAGTTCCAGTAAATGTGCAAAGAATCTGATAGATGGCTTATGCAGGAACCCTATCCCTCTTCAGCCATTTCAGTTCACTTCTACAGAGTTTATTACTTATTCTGCTGTGAGATGAAGCTCAAGGGACTATCCCAAGAGGAAAGATGCCAACAATATTTATTGATATCAAAATGCAAATTGGGGATACAAAAATAATCCCTTTTTCTCTTGAAAATTGAAATAGACCAATCCTCCCATTAACAAATCTGAGATCCTGTCCTTGGATGACTTGAATAATATGATAATGGATATTGGGTCCTGCAATGGTAAAACCTCGTGAACCAGGCTTACTGCTTGACCTCTTGCTTTTCTTCTTTATGATATTGTTAAGTCGTAGGCCTATTGGATGTCCATGGTTGGTTTGTGGTATTCTGGAAAATTTCTGTTTACAAGTCCTATTTGGCTTCATATAAACCCTGTCACTAACAACCATTGTATTTTCTCTCTATTCTCTGTAATCTATCTGTAATACCTGGAACTGGAAGAGTGGATTCTTGCTCTTTCAGATGTTTTTGTTTCCAAGCATAATGGCTAAATATTCGTAAATCTTGGTTCGATCTACTTTCTACATGTTTCATTCTTGATTGTACCCTTCCTGACTCTCAGTGCTTGGTTGCCAATTAAAAAACAAGTAGTATGTGGAGATGAATAGCATGGTGCACTAAGATGATTTCTAGTCATATCTTAGTATCACAATTTTGCCATGAAAGTTGAAGAATGATCTTGCTACGTAGCTTTGGAACTACGACTCCCTTTCGAAGTGTTATCAATTACTAGGAAATTGTATGATGATGTTATGTTGTTGTGTAGCAATGTTGCTTGACATGACCTTGGTAACTAGCCATACAAATCATACCCTGAACTCTGATCTTTCTACGCAGCTACTGGAACTACAATGCCCTGTTGAAGTTATCGATTATTAGCATTTGAGAAATTGTAGTTGTGTAGCAATGTTGCCAAACTGACTTTGGCAACCATACAAATTACACCCCGAAGACAGTAACTTTATACAAGTCAAGGTCTGAAATCTGTCATTTACATACAGCCAACTTATTTTCATTATTTCATCTGTTGTAGAAATCCATGATAAACTAGATAACTAGCTACCAATCTTTATCCCTATGCATATGCCTCTGGGACTGATTAGAGTTACTAGCTTCACCCACAAAAGCTAACTTCAGATTAAAATTAATAAATAATGGTCATACTAAACTTTCAAGTTATTCCACAACATAAGTAGGTCTTTCATTGTAAGATGATAGTATTTCACTTAATAAACATTTAGTGGGAAGAAGACCAAATTGCTTATTTCAAGTTGAAGGTCATATTTGAGTCAAATTATGAATGGAAGTTGAAACAGAGGAACAATGTATTTATACCCATAGTATTTGAAAAATATATTTCACTTTTTTAGAAAAATATGATTTATATCCATAAGTTCTAAAAACTATCAAAACTAGCCATAAGTTTGTATTACAAGTCAATTTCGTTATAACAATAACAAATAGTGTCCGTAACAATAGAGCAATGTGGTAATTTGGAGTGAGTGCAACAAGCATCATTCTATACATCGTGAAGTAGACAAAGCACATGACTTTGTTATCCTGAGTCGATAGTTCATCATTTTCATCAATAACCATATCTTCATTTAACATTCACTAAATTTTTAATTTTTAAAAGATCCCAAATAATGAGATTTGGCCCTAACACTAGAAAAAATTAGTATTTGTATATTTGCCAAATAATGGCAAAGTGTATGGACAAGCACTATTTGCCAAATTTTTTTCCAAATATTATTTGGAAAATCTATGGCCAAACGGGCTTTTATCGTATTGTAGAATAAGCTCACAAAAAGAGTAGAAAACGAGGTAAATCTGATATAGAAGTAATAGGTAAAAGTAAAATAAGATTATTAAATAACAAGTAAAGACCGAATGAAAAAGAAGAAAGACAATCAAATTAACAAAAGTTCACTGCAAGTAACCTTTACAATCAAATTATTCAGCCATTCAGCAGAGTTGGAATGGAATTTGCATTATTTAGACATTTGAAAATACGATATTTACATAGAATAATAGTGTAATATACAGAAACTTAGCTTGTAATAGTAGGTTAATCACTATTTCTACAACACTACCATAACTCAAGTGGGTTTTAGAGATTAATGCTGCTTTAGCATGATGAACAATAATACAATACATGTTAATACAGGTGCTGCTATCTACACAGCTACTGTTAGAGAAGCTGCGCGTTGCACTACGAAAATCCTAACTGACAAATATGACTGAAACTGGAAAACATTAATTCCAAAATCATTCACAGACTGGTTTTGTGTCGAAGCTGCTCAAGCAGATTGCAAAGGCTTGATAGGCAGAAAGAGGATAGCGGTAATCCATGGTAAATATGTCTTTTCCAATTTTTCCAAACTGTAAAATTACTTTTTCTTGTTCTGCGGCAGGTATATTGTGAGGAGGAGCCACCGCTGCTACTAGCTGGAAATTTTTTACAGAAGCCACAGTAACACGACCTCTAAAATTTAGGCACCAACACTGCAATTGCTCATGCCATCTAGGGGCCTTGTTTTTAAGAACAAGTGACTCTGGAAGAGGCAATGGCACCGCTGAACTTGAAATACTAGGTGAACTGATATCTTTAGCTGTCTCTTTGGAATCTGAAACTGATGGAGGAGATGCCTTTTCACCAAAAGACCGAGGGAATGATGTTGGTGTTGGAGCACTGCCTCCCTCTTGGATAGAAGAGAAAGGAATAGAATGCATCGCACAATGCATTCTCCTAGGTCCTCTTGTACGGAGAACATTGAGTTCATAGGAGATGTTGGCGATACTGTAGTTGCATGCAGGTCCTGTTACGGATACCTGCTTTGTGCAGAATCTCCTATTACGTTGACAACGTTCTTGAATAGATGCATCACTGGGGGGTTGGTTATCATATATGGTGAACTTGGTCCCAAGAAAGTTAGACCTGCTCAAGTTGTTTTCAACAATATATTAACAAAATGAGAGAACAAGAACTTCGATGGGTACTTTCAAAACGGTAGTTAAGCACAAGTTAATAGAAAATAGTTAGCAGTTTGCGAGGACTTGCCTCAATTTCCCAAGGTATGTATTACTTGCTCGAGAAAAATCATCTGCAACCAATGTAATTACGAAATCTGTGCTTGTTGCCCTCCTGATCCTTCTGGCAGCCAGCAATAGTTTATCACTCTCATCCTCAGCTGTCATGAAGTAAAAATATCAGATGTCTAGGCGGTTACTGGGATAATGCTAAAGACAACTATGGAACTGCTACAGTACTGGTGCATTAAATGGTTGGGAAAGACAGAAGTGAAAACTTGGAACTCAATCCCCCTTCAGCTGTCTGATGGACAATTTGGAAGGAAAGGAGTGAAAAAATATTTGAAAACAAAAGTAAATCATTAATTAGCATTAGGTATAGATGTATTTCTCTACTATTTTTTGGTGTACCCATATCTGTTGCATATGAAATAAAAGCCATTAGACGTTTTGAGTTCTTTACACTTGTAACAATGGAGATCTTTCCGTAAATACTTCTACAGAACTTTCTTGTTGTTGGATACTCAATAAAATGCCTTTAATAATCAAAATAAAATTTCAGATGTACATCTCCTTACAAAAATCAGATCAGATGTGTGCCAATATTTTTGTAATGAAAAATTATAGACCACAAACATTAAGCAGAAGTTCTAAAAGTTACTGTAATTATATTCCAACCCATCAACCCACGTGTACGTAACTCAATTTCAGGGTTTACGTGATGAAAATCGATTTATCAATCAAATACACAAGGTAGGTACATCTTCAAGCCAGCAACAAAGCACACAACTATCAAAGAGGAAATCAATTTCATAATACAGTGTCGAAAAAGGGGGAAAGGCTTGAAGAAGAGCGTGACTTACATGGGGTCAAGCCAAAGTAGAGGCGATAAACTGAATTGTCAATGTCCCGTTTGATAAAGCAATGGATCGGGGATTCACGGGGACCAGGCTGGTTCAAAGCAGAAATACTTTCTTCAATTTATTTGACACATTGGTGGTAGGAATAAAATGATAACCAAACAGAGTATGAACAGTTACCTGCTTCAGTGAAATGGGAAAGGTAAGTCTACCACAATCCTCAGGAGTCCTGACAATCTCTTTTGTAACTTCTCTCCATGACTTGCAAACAGATGCACAAGAGATCACCACATTACGAGCAGGCCAAGTTGTCTCCGTCTCTTCAACCCTGCTGATTATATCAAAAAGTAGCTCCGGTGGTAAATTTGCCCATTGCCCTTGTTCACTTGGTTCAAAAGGGGCCACATCAGGGGCTATATGAGAGCGGGTTCTGTTGCGCCAATGTCTACCTTCCACTCTCCTCCTTGATATATTCCCTATCCCATCTCTCATCTCCCGCAGCTCACGGACAATGCTCTTGAAGGACATTTCTGTTGATCGCATCAACTAAATCTTACCTTCAATGAAGTGGCAAAAGATTTAGAACAACAAAGCAGCATAGTTTCTGTATTTCAACCATTAAATAAATATTCTTTAGACATGAAAAAAGCCACCTCCCCAAACCCCTAACAGTAACTCTTTTCCAGTTAGCTGGTACTCGAACTCCAACTATAATCCTAACGATTAAGCTATCATGTCATTGTCTATCTTGAGCAAATATTTATGGAAAAGAATAACAAGTTCCCTCTTTTATCGTCTTGATACGAAACTCTTAGTCAAGCTGATACGCAAGATCGATTTTATATTCAAGATTCAAGAAGGAGAGGAACCACCACCCAAAGGTGCTTTTACGAAAGTATGATCACCAGTAGCGAATATCATTACCTACTACATACACCATGTCTTCAACTAGCAGATCTTAACAATGTGGTTAACCCTCTATGTTAATTTGAAAAGATTACCTAAATATCTTAAACAAATAGTTAAACCGAAAACTTATTTATCTCTGCCCCATCCTCATTAGGTGGGGCTATAGGATCTGCAAAAAACTATGAACAGGTAATCACCCCAACAATCAACATCATCAAGATTTATTTTGAAGAAAAATGAAAACTTCATCAATCAATCAAGTAATCCCAGTTCCACATTTGTGTTTTAGCAACAACACCAATTCATATATTTAAAATGCCAGTTTCCCTAACAACAAAACAATAAAAAAAAACAAATCCAAGAAACTGAATAAATCAACCGTCAACATCCATTTCCCAACCGATTTCAATTTCATTACAATGGTGGATAATTTTGTGTTTTTCGCCGGTTCAAATATAGGAAGGAGAAGTAAAAACCTGAGAAAATTAGATTAAAAAAATGAGATCAATGAAAGACGGTCAATGTCTGTTCCATCTGTGAGATCGCCGCCGGTAAACGCCGTTTCCTCCGCCACCAATGTAGAAGAAAGGGGTCAAAGATGATAGATACAGTTTAACTATACGTATGTAACCCTCCTACCCCACCCCCCACCCCCCACCCCCACCAAGTTGGATTTAATATTATTATTTTTCTCTTTAATTTAATCCACTAGTTTATTTAAATTTTGTTTTCTTTTTCCTTGTACTTGAAATTAATATATATATATATATATAATAAAAATTATTATTATTTTTTGGTTGCTAACTGTGCAAAATTGAAATGAAAATTGAGTCAAATCAGAAAAAAATCAATTAGTAGTTTGATTTGACTTAGTTTGGTATTGGTAAAAAAACTCAATTATATTTGGGTAGGTTTGATTTTAACTAAAAAAATAAATAATCTGAGACCAAATCAACCCGACATTATATATGTAATATAAAATTTTTATTTCATACATAAAAATATTTACTTTGATATCATTTTAAAATATTTCTTATACTATTTCATAGTTTTTATCTTTTAATATATTATTTCAAATTTAAAACTTAGAATTAGGAATGGTCCAATAAAGATTATAGTTCATAGATGTTGATAATTCTAATAAAACTTGAAACAAAATATAAATTAATACTAATGCAAAAAGAAAATCAATTCAACACTAAGAATGACAATAATATTGAATATTTGTTTTTTAGTTTTACATTGTTTTGGATAATTAAAAGACATATTCTAATTTTAATTTTCCTTAAATATTTAGTAATGTAACTAATACTTATTAAACTTGTTTTAGCATGATTTAATACTTCAAAATTATGATTCTTTGTAGGATAAATGACAGAAATCTCACATTTAAGTTCTCTTATTACCATTATCCCCTATTAGTTTTACAAATTCCCAAAATTCTTTATTTTCACACATCAAATTAATGTATCGGCGCATCAAATTAATGTATCTCGCGCATCAAATTAATGTATCGTGTATAAAATGTACCTCAAATTAGTGTATCATGTATAAAATGTAATGTATCTTACTTAAAATTAATGTATTCGCACATCTGATTAATGTATCAGCGCTTATATTATTGTATCATTTAAGAGATTTTTGTCATTATAAACTTGTAAGGGACAAATGGTAATTTTGACTTAAAAGTATGTAATTTCTGTCTTTTGCCCTTATTTTTATTATGACTTTACAATATTTATTTACATGATGATTTCATTATTATTTTTATTGAGTGTCATCAATACTCATCTCATATTTTGTGTTACTTTTTAACAAACACCTTAGAAATTGTATTTTAATTGAACTAAAGAAATATTAGGAGGACAAGTTAATTATATGATTGTATGCAAACTTTACCCAAAAAATCCAAAATTTTGATGTTTATTATGGGGGTTTAATTTATAAATTTAAAAATTTGACATAATAATTTGGTTTGGTATTCGAAAAACCCAAAACATCCGAGGTTGAAAAACCCAAAAAAATCTGAATTTTATTAATTTGGTTTGGTTTATAAAATTTAATGATTTTACACGAATGATTTAGTTTGATATTTGAAATTCCAAACCAACCCGATCATGTACACGCGTTGCTACGAATCACCAAGCTACGGTTAGCTTTTTCTAGTGTTTTTGATATCCACAATCATATTTAAATGGGGTGTTCAAGAATTTTATCCTTTTTAGACATTTCTTTTATTTTTTGTTTTTAGAGAAAAGATCTACTAATAGAGGATATAATATAAGACTTAAAATGGAACGAATAAAGGTACAAACTTTGACTATCATAGTGGAAAAAAGTATAAAGATTCTTTAGATTTTGGTATTTGAAAAAGACCTCAATAATTATGAAGTATGTATTGTAACATGGCAAAATCATGACTTGCTTTGAAGTTTGAACAACTTTGTATATTACCCCTATTAATTTATATGATATAGTTTATATTTTGATAATCAAATTAATAAAAAGTTAACAACAATTTATTTATATGTCCTTTGAATTTTATTTTTGGGAGTTATAGTAATTTTTATGTAATTCTTAAATATGTAAATTACTTTTTAAAAAGCTTAAAAATTATATATTCAAATTTATGATTAAAAGTAAAGAATTTAACTCTCAAAATTTAAACTAATTATATAAATTAAAAGAGCAAGAGTACCTTTTTCACATATAAAATTTAGCTCTAAGTGGAATTGTAAGTTGTAAATTTAATTGTATATTGTAAGATAATATTTGTATAGAATATTCAATTTAAACTTTCTTTTTAAAAAAAATATAAATTAGGATGTGAAAGTGGTTGAAAAAGCCCCCAGAAATTGAGTATTCATGTAGAGTGTGTTTGGTATGAAGTTTCAATTTTTCCATATTTGGTTGGGACAAAAGTTTTGGAAAATGTTTTCCAAATCAACTCATTTTCCTCAAAATTAAGGAAAATGACTTTCCTTCAAAAATTAAGGAAAACATTTTCCAAAGCTCTCCACCAATTTCAAATTACATTTTTTTGGAGAAAAACATCAATTTAAAAATAATATTTTCAATTTCAAAATTTTATTTTTTCACCCGATCCCAGACCCCCCCCCCCGGCCAGCACCCCCCTCCCCAAAAAATTAATTTTGATTTATTTAAATATTTTAAACTTCAAATTTTATTTTTAAATCCCTACCCCCACCCCCACCCCCACCCCCCCACCCCGAGCAGCCCCCCCCCCCCCCTCCAACCCCCCAAAAAATTAATTTTGTTTTTTAAAAATACTATCAACTTCAATTTTTTTTTTCACTCCTACCTCCTCCCCCCACCACCACCCCAAGAAATAATAATTTTATTTTTTAAAAAAATATTTTCAATTTCATAAATTATTTTTACTCTATTGAAAATAAAGATGTCTCTCAAAAATATTTTTCATTCATAAATTAAACACTAAAAATCATTTCTGGAAAATATTTTCTACTCACCAACCAAACATGAGAAAATAAGTCCAAAATCTACTTATTTTCCAGGAAAACATTTTCTAGGAAAACATTTTCCATGGAAAACATTTTCCTCCATACCAAACACACCCGTAGTTAAGAAAGAAATACCGAGTTTTGAAATTTTGTGTCATTATAAATTAATTCATTAATAATAAAATTATATTTTATGGTTAAATTATTACTAAATTAAATATTTTCTCCGTTCACAATTAATTGTCATGATTTTTTTTTTAGAGTCAAACTATAAGAACTTTAGTCAATATTTTAGGATTTATATTTCATCATATTGATATGCAAAATATTGCAATTGATAGTACTTTAGTTTTCGTATAGTTTTTGAATATCTAATTTTTATTTAAAAAATATCGAATTAATGTAATCTAATTTAACTTTAAAAATTAGTCACATTGACTTTGGAAAAACGCAACATGACAAATAAAAGTAAACAGAGAGATAATACATCCTTTTTTAGACTGATTAAAAAATAAAGTGAGCCATATAAAATAAAATAAAAAAGTTATCATTTATTTGATCGTTATAAATAATGAATCCATAAAATTTGAATTCAAACCCCCTTAATATTATTATTTTTCTTTCATTTTTTTTGGGTCAGAGAAATAAAGGAGCTTTAAAAATTGAATAAGTAATTGTAAAGTTAACTTATTGATTTATTGATATTAGATTATTGAATAAACGATTGATGAGTAAGTTAAAATTTTATAATTAACGGCTTATTAGTGTAAGGATGGATTATTCAATTTCCTTATTAGATAAACCATTAACCCGTTAATAGTTGCTATACTTCCATTTTTAACTTAAGTATATTAGGACCATTTAATATTTTCCCATAATATATAATTATATATTAATAGTCCTAAGGTTAAAGTCAAAAACTTGAAAACCTATTTACTATTTTGTTATTAATTATTATATTACTATTAATCTATATTTTTTTTTGTAATACAGAAGAATTTTATATATTTAACTGTATTTAAAATAGGAATAAGAAATCATTTTTAAGGTGCGTTTACGGAGGGAAAAAATGATATAAGTTAGTCAATATATCATTCGATAATCGCCCCACAAGTGCTAATCCATTATCAAACCAACCAATATTTTATAAATTAGCTAGATAAATTTAAAAATCGATATCTATTAGGTCAAACTGTTAAATAAATCATCCGTCCGATAAGCAACCCTAGGCGTTAAGGACTCTATACTTTCATTTCTTTAGAAAGGAAAAATGCGTGGTTTTGAATGCATATAATTTTTTTTTAAAAAAAATAAAACATATACATATTTTTTTTAAGAAAAAAATCATTAAAGCAAAATAATTTTATCAATTCTGTCTTCTCTCTTTCTTATAGTTAATAGGGAAAAGACTCAAATATGCCATCGAACTTTTAGAAAATGCTCATTTATGTTATCAGTTAAAAGTTTGGCTCATTTATGTCGTTAACGTTAAAGAAAATGCTCATTCATGCCATTATTTTTTAACGTTGGTTTTGCAAAACCATTTTTGACACGTGACCAATTATAATTCGGCCACGTCATCAATTTTTTTAATAAAAAAAATCAAAATTCTGAATAAAAATTGAATTATTTTTTTTTTATTTATTTAAAAAATTAATGACATGGCCGAATTATAATTGGCCACGTGTCAAAAATGATTTTGCAAAACCATCGTTAAAAAATAATGGCATGAATGAGCCTTTTCTTTAACGGTAATGACATAAATGAGCCAAACTTTTAACTGATGACATAAATGAGTTTTTTCTAAAAGTTCAATGGCATATTTGAGCCTTTTCCCTAGTTAATACCTAAAGTAAAAACTATTTTAATATCATCAACTTATTTTTTATCACTCGATAATAGTAAATTAATACGATTCGATGGAGGATAAGATAGTTGAAAATAACTTTGAAGACGTGAAATTTGTAATGTTTATATAACTATAGCTTAATAAATTAGTATTCCCTCCTTGTGTGTACGGTTGTTCATTGAAAGGAATACCTTAACAAATATTAACAAGTGAAATCTAAGGCTTCTCTAAGCCAAAAAAAAAAAAAATGAAAGAGGAGAAAAACAAGTAAATCTTACAAGTAAATCCATCTCTTAATAACTTGGTGTACACTTAAGTGTGGTTTATTGACCGTATTAATAAAAAATAATCTCAACATAAAATATAGATGATTGGTTAGTTCGTATAAGAAAAAAAGGAAAAATTACTTGAATGGAAACCTTTTAATAAATAATTACTTATTTTAGCGATACTTTTTATTTATTAACATTTATAGCATTACATAATAATACTATGTTAAATCTGCAATATGTATTAAATGTGAATTATGTATGCAATATATATATGTATTGTAACTGTTTTTAAAAAAAATATACTATGTTTGTTTGGTAAGAATTTGACACATTGTATTATAAGTGTATAAAATGTGTGATAAATGTATAATCATCAATAAAACTTGTAATATAATTTATATGTGAATAATAAATTGTTCTTTATAATATGTATTAAACTTGTATTATAAATGAATTAAAAGCGATCAAGTGAAAAAAGAATGTTATTGCTATAAATATTTTTTAATTATAGTATATTTATGTAAGTTTCCTAAAAAATGAAAAATGGTACTTAATATACGGTATGATCTCATGCTATTATTTATCGCATAAAGCATAACTAATACATGAACCAAACGACTCCTTAACGGAATATGATCTGTATTCATTAAAAGTGTCTGATATATACTAGCATGCTTAAGTCCAAAGGTTATAAAGAAATTGTTATCTAGTTCAGATTTAAGTTGGTTTAGTGAGAACGATAGCGAAAATCACCTTTGATAAGTGTTCTTTGAAAGGCTTTGTTCTCTTTACATACTAATGTTAATATGCATCTCTTGACAATAAGACCATACAAGCCAACTATTAAACATTACTTGTTTACCTCAAATGGATTAATTTGGTTGGTCTTATTAAATGTCTCTTTCAGTATCAGTATTTTGCTTACAAGTTTTGCCCTTTGAAATCCTTTTTCTACCAAACCTCTGTTACAACTTACAACCTACCCTGCCTTCAACAGAACTGAACATAAACTTTCACTCTATAAATAGGCCATACTTTCATCAATGTCTTATCCATTTTCAACTCAATGGCGGCTAACCAGACAATCTTCGTTAAACTTTTAGTCTTCCTTGTCTATGGATTTCTTTGGTTTAGTTGTCAACCTGCTGAGGCTGCCATAAAGAAATACCAATTCGACGTTAGTGCCTAGCTAGTTCCTGCTTTCCTTCATTCATAGCTAATGTAGTAGTTTGTCTCAGCAGGCAACATTTTTGTGTTTTGCAGATTCAAGTGGCAAATGTGAGCAGATTGTGCCATGCGAAGCCAATGGTTACAGTTAATGGGAGATTTCCAGGGCCTACAATTTACGTTAGAGAAGGAGATAGAGTTCAAATCAATGTTACTAACCATGCTCAATATAACATGTCCATCCACTGGTGAGAAGTTAAAACTCTTCAAAATCTGTCTAATTTCAGGTTCTCAAGCAAATGTTAACCGTTGCAGGCATGGATTGAAACAATATCGTAATGGTTGGGCTGATGGACCGGCTTATATAACTCAATGCCCTATCAAGACAGGAAATAGCTATGTCTATGACTTTAATGTAACAGGACAAAGAGGTACCTTGTGGTGGCATGCGCATATTCTTTGGCTAAGGGCAACTGTATATGGCGCCATTGTGATACTTCCATCGCAAGGAACCCCCTTTCCTTTCCCTCAACCTGATAGGGAAGAAGTTATTGTACTAGGTCAGTTTTCAGTACTCGTAAATAGAATATCAAACCTTGGAATGTACTTTGTTCTGAAGATTTCCTATGCCAAAGCATGAATCGAGATGGTAATATTTCTGTTCATTATGATGCAGGAGAATGGTGGAATGCAGATGTTGAACAAGTGGAGAACCAAGGTAATGCACTAGGTATACCTCCTAATATGTCTGATGCGCATACAATCAACGGAAAGCCAGGGCCACTTTTTCCATGTTCCGAAAAATGTAAGAGATTGATATTGCTTCAGCTTATCAATTTGATATCATACTATATGCACGATGCATCAGCAACTGACTGTAAGTTTCAAATTTCTTTGGCAGATACCTTTGCCATGGAAGTAGAAAAAGGGAAGACTTACTTGTTGAGAATTGTCAATGCTGCACTCAATGACGAGCTCTTTTTCACCATTGCAAATCATACTTTAACAGTGGTGGAAATCGATGCAGTTTACACAAAATCATTTTCCACAGAAGCCATTCTGATAGCACCAGGACAGACAACAAACGTTTTGGTCCGCGCAAACCAAGTCCCTGGAAGATACTTCATGGCTGCCAGGCCTTTCATGGACGCTCCGGTCCCAGTAGACAACAAGACTGCAACTGCTATATTCCAGTACAAGGGCATCCCAGAAACTGTTCTCCCTAAACTTCCTAACTTGCCTGCTCCTAATGACACAGAATTTGCGTTGAGCTATGACAAGAAGCTCAGGAGCCTAAACTCACAAAAATATCCAGCAAATGTTCCACTAAAAGTTGATCGAAACCTCTTCTACACCATCGGTCTAGGAATCAATAATTGTCCCACTTGTATAAATGGAACTCGGTTCTCAGCTTCTCTAAACAACATATCGTTTGTCATGCCAAAAACTGCACTTCTTCAAGCTCATTACTTCAACATTAAGGGTGTGTACACTACAGATTTCCCCGACAAACCTCCTACTCCTTTCAATTACACAGGGGCTCCTCTTACAGCAAACCTCAGGACAACTCAAGGCACACGACTGAGTAAAATCGCCTTCAATTCTACAGTAGAGTTAGTAATCCAAGACACCAACTTGCTGACAGTAGAATCACATCCTTTCCATCTCCACGGTTACAACTTCTTTGTCGTTGGAACTGGAATTGGAAACTTTGACCCCAAGAAAGATCCTGCAAAATACAACTTAATCGATCCTCCTGAAAGAAATACAGTTGGTGTTCCTACTGGTGGTTGGACTGCTATCCGGTTCAGAGCTGATAATCCAGGTATCTAGTTTTCTACTAATAAGTTTAAGGTTGTTACAACTTTCATAATCCCTTCTGACATGTAGTTGCAATTTTCTTTCTATGAAGGGGTTTGGTTTTTCCACTGTCATTTGGAGTTGCACACTGGCTGGGGACTTAAAACAGCATTTGTGGTGGAAGATGGACCACGATTAGATCACAATGTTCTCCCTCCACCAAAGGATCTTCCACAATGCTAATTTTACAACGCGATCTCTTATCTGCAGATTGATTTCATGTCATGTTTACAGTTCACTTTTATTCTCATAATGCTACAAATGAGTGAGGCAACTCTGAGGACCATAAACATTTAAGACTTGTTTAGGGAATGTCCTAAACAAAGAAGGGAATTTCAGTCAAGTAATTTAACGAGTTGTTTTCTTCTATCATCTAGCATGATCGAGTTAAATTGCTTTTTATCGTCTACTGGAAACTTGATAGTCTTACTGTAATGTTCGATTCAACAAACATCTAAAAGCATATATGGAAAAGAAACTACAATGTTCAGACTTCTAACATGATCAATGCAATATTTTTTTCGTTCGGTATAAGAAGTAGGCATTCTGTAGCAGAAAAAAGAGTGGAAAGAAAGCATATGATCAATTAAACACATTTTATAGATATATAACTGTGAAAACAACTCGAGCACGATTCTGAAGAGATTATTGTTTTACAAGACAATTTCACATCTATGATGGCTACAGTTAATCCTAACAAAGCAAATTGAAATAAAACAAAGTGAAACTCCTTTGAACGTATAGACAACAAGAAAAAGTTTTAACTCTGACTTTCGGGATTGTGGTCCCTGAGCTTCTCAGCTTCAAGTTTTCGGTCCTGTAGCTTCTCAGCTTCAAGTTTTCTCAAAGCAGTAGAACTCAGTTTGTCTCCACTTGATTCTTCAGAGACTAGATCTACAACTTCGATCTGCACAACATTTTCAACATGCAATTTCATAGTTAAGACATAAATGATAGAAAGCCGAATATATAAGCCCAGAGAACACTGTTCTTTGGAGGCATGAGTCGGACCTTTAGCTGCGAGAGTCCCTTTTCGGCCCTCCTCCTATTAACAGACAGTCCACCGGGCAACGTCTCCTTGCTATCACACAAAAACTTCAATTAGCAACCTTAAGCTACCACTAAAGTAATATACTAGCCATTTCAAAAAAAAAAGAAAATCACTGAAGTACTTTTGAGAAATTACAACTTGCTATTACCGTCAAAATATGCTTCACTAAATTTGGTAATGACGAAATGAGTACTGCTAGAGCTTGGCTCTTAAGATTCAAGATTTCAAAACTTAAGTTTCATATTGCTGCAAGGAAACTCTAAAGCAATTCACATAAATCAATAATTTGTGGAAAGAACTTGTGCCTAGGTAAAATTCTGTCAACAACCCATAGTTGCCTCTGGGTTTAAGAGAATGATGTCTTAAACCTAGCGGGAAAAAGGAAAAAGAGATCTAAATCAGTAGAAGCAGAGATTTAAGGATTTCTTTACGCACCTGACAACAATGGCCTCCAAATTCTCATCGACGATTGACGGACCATAGGGATCCACAATTGGTTCTACTTCCACTATCAGCTCAGGTTTTATAGACTGGATGTACGGTTTGCAGCAAAGAACATGTCATTGTCATCACAATACAAGTAGGAAAAGCGTTCTGCATGCTGGATGATGTGATGTGGGTTTGATGGTGCACTAATTTGCTTATGCTACTGACAGTAAAAGCATCAGCTACTGCATACTTTTCTAAACCAAAGCCTTTTAGAAAGAAAAAACATTTGTTGCTCTAGGCAAGATTCACATCGAAACTGAAAAAGATTGGACGTACTCCATTCAAACCCACCATCTCAGCTGGACCAGTATAGAAGGCTCTTCTTATGACATTCAAGATCAAATTATACTTGCCAAACCAGTTGATAGAAGAATACATGAACATAAAATTTTGAGCTTCAAAGTACCTTGATGTAATCTTCAACATGTTTCATTCTCAGCTCAATTGGCTCTATAAGATCAGCATACTGCCAAAGGAAGACAAATACGTAAGCACTGCATAAAAGGATAAGATAGAAGAATAGAACAAAAAGTCACAAATGGAGTAAAACATCGAAGCTTAACATTGATAGAGTAGGAGGACTGGACTCATCTGAAAACATAAAGAGAATATAGTACTTCAAACTCAAAAACCGTCCTTATTGGAAAAATCAAGTACGGGATTTAACACCTTGGCTCATCAGATGTCCACAGAAATGATTATAAACAAGCTTTAAAAGGCCTAGAAATTTATTTACACCACTTCCAAGGATACAATAAACTATTTCGTGTTTGATAATTTTTTTGGCAAATCCTATTGTCGCGCCCCATTTTTTCTCGAAACGGGTTTTGGGTGCATGACCTAACAACTCTTTTGGTTTGATTGAAAAGTCATCACCTAATGTTTAAGGCACGTTAGGGTACCTATCTAATCTAATTAGAGGTCAACGAACCAAAGATCGGGTAAGGGTTCAAGTTACCTCGAGGGGAAAGGTGTTAGGCATCCCTCGAGGTCCACAAATGTGGGTCCCGCCGTATCCGATGCAATTTATGTGGGGTTACAAGTAGCAATTAAGGTCACTTAATTTATTAATTATTTAATTTAAACATGGTTGCTAGATGATATAACAACAAACTAATATCAAGCAATAAACAATTAAGGAAATAAACAATTAAGGAGATAAGCGAGAAGACAAAATCATACTTAAATAGATAGGTGAAACAAATTTATTTTTTATTAATAATCTACCCCAAACAGTTACAATTATAGAACAAATAAGAGGGAAAAATGAAAGGGAGACTCCACCTACCCATTTCAGTTCTAGCCAATTGTTATTTCAATTGCCGCTCCAAATTCAACCATTTCAATCAAACCAAAAATCCAAAAGAGTTGTTAGGCCATGCACCCAAAACCCGTTTCGACAAAAAATGGGGTGCGATGGAATGGCCACTCTGCTAGGGATATAACTAGGTTCTTACCATTACGTGTCTCATCTGATTTACGTGGAGTTTACTTTATTCGGTTATTACCATGTCAAGTTGTTTTCTTTATTAATTGTGTATTTCCCATGTTCCACCCCTTTTCCTTATTTGTTTATTTTCATGTTTCACGCTTTCCCTTATTTGAGTACTTTCATGCTTAATCTCATATCTCAACCTTATTTGTTGGATTTCTTACATTCTTATTTCTGTATTTATTTATTTACTGTTCTTAAAACTGTCTATATGATACTGCTTTCCATCTACGTGTTAAATGTTTACTGTTTTGATAAAGTGACATTCTGCTCATACTTTCACCAATTGGGACTCTCTTCCTCTGGAAAAAATTATTGTGATGTTGTGTCTTTGCACCTCTCACAACTACTCCAATTCTCTTCAAATACCCATTTTATAGAGAGTCGACATATGTGTGGACGGAACGGATAGTATTACTACGGGGAAATCACGAGTCTTCTCGCATAGAATCCCTTTCAAGTCAACTCTTAAAAATCTTACTTAGGTCTTACATGCTGCATAAACCTTAGATGGTTTGACCTTTGGTATCAATCCGCATGATTAGTAACCACCTTATTGTCTAAAAAGCTCCAACACCCTTTAAACAAATTGCATAATTATGTGCCAATGTGATCACGATAATTAAATTAAGCTAAAATGGAGTTTAGAATTTGTTTGTGGAGTCATGAGTTTCCCACACTTTGTTAACCCGCAAATGGTCGTAGAGGTGAACTACAAGCTAAGGAGTTGATGGATCGATATTAAGACAAACCGCGAAAGAGAGATTCGTCAATTGTTGGGCGATCTTACCTACCTCATCTTTGTCATACCAAACCCTCACCTGATTAGGGCTTTGCTAGAATTTTGGGATGCTGTAACGATGGTCTTCAAATTCATGGATTTATACTTGGCGCCCACGATTGAGGAGATATATGGTTTCATCGACCTGTCACACGAGTGTGAAATGATGATACCATACAAGTCATCATCGAGTGAGTTTCTAAAAAGTCTAGGAATGAAGTCAAATCCAACCTTTCTTTAGACCTAGGGTGGATTCATTTCGACTTTCTATATTCACACTTTGACAGAAAGGATAGTTATTACTCTTTTAGTGATGAGTGCTCCGTCGAGAAATGGTAAACATATCGTCTAAATGCCTTTGCCATTCACTATTAGAATCCCTAGTTTTTCCTAAAATAAAGGAAAAGATCGACATACAATTGGGTTATGTGGTCCGAGATTTAGCTCAAAGAAAGGGCAAACCTAGGAAAACCATAGAGCCCATGATGCTGGCGGAAATAATAAGAAGTCTGTCGGCAGAATGTTTTTCGAGGGATGCAACCTTTTGCTGCAATTATGGGCTATTGAACACTTCTACAGATGGTCTGACGCGGTAGACATCTTTCTTGGTTATGGCAATAAGATTGATAATCATCCAAGAAAAATGGTAGGTTTACCCGCCCCTGTGGGATTCGTAGACTAGCAAATATTTTAGATAGAGCTCGATAGCTGCCGCATCCAATGGAATTGTCCACCCCTAATGCAATAGTAAGAGGCAATGAACGTTATTTCATTGAGCTTATTAGTTTAAAGGGTGTTCAAACCATACACTCCTCTTCGAGAACTTCGCCAATTTGGGCGAACTCAAGTAATACCACTCTGATCCGACATGGAACAGTTTAAGTATGAATTTGGATTATATAATCTGCAAGCCACAACATACTTCGAAGATGGGAGCGGGTGTGAACCATTCCTATGGGTGCACAACATGCCTCATGCACACGTGAGTATTACATATGGATCCTAAAAGAGATTAAAAAATGGAGAATTAAGTGTGGAAGGGTACTATGGGCTCACTGATGAAAGGGAAAACAAAAACAGATGGGCACGCAATGTGTTGAAGATTGAGCATGAAGCCACTCCCTTTATAACAAGTGAAAGGAGTGGCTTCATGCTCGATCTTCAAAACATTGCGTGCCCATATGTTTTCCCTTTTATCAGTGAGCCCATAGTACCCTTCCCCACTCAATTCTTCGACTTTAACCTTTTTTAGAATCCATCTGTAATACTCACGTGTGCATGAGGCCTGTTGTGCACCCATAAGAATGGTTAACACTCGCTCCCAACTTCGAAGTATGTTGTGCACTAGCGAATTTTCTAATATAAATTCATGCTCAAACTATTCCATGTCAGATCGGAGTGATATTACTCGAGTTTGCCCAAATTAGCGAAGTGCTCGAAAAGGAGTGTATGGTCAAACGCCCTTTAAGCCAATAAGCTCAATGAAATAACGTTCATCGCCTCTTACTATTGCATTAGGGGTGGACAACCAATGAGCTTCCATTGGATGCGGCAACTCTCGAGTTCTATCAAAAATATATGCGAGTCTACAAATCACACAGGGGCGGAGAAACCTACCATTCTTCTTGGATGGTTATCAATCTTGTTGTCATAACCAAGAAAGATGTCTACCGTGTCAGACCGTACGTATAAGTGTTTTATATCCCATAATTGCAGCAAAAGGTTGCATCCCTCGAAAAAAAATTTGCCGCTGACGCATGCCGACATACTTCTCCTTATTTATGCCAGGATCAGAGGCACTATGATTTTCCTAGGTTCGCCTTCTCTTTGAGCTAAATCTCATACCACATAAACCAACCGTGTGTCGATCTCTCCCCTTATTTTAGGAAAAAACAAGGATCCCAATACGGCAATGGCAAAGGCATTTAGACGGACATGTTTCCCATTTATCAACGGAGCACTCAAACTCATCACTAAAAGAGTAATAACTATCCTCTTGGCCAAAGTAAGAATATAGAAAGTCGAAATGAATCCACCCAAGGTCTAAAAAAGGCAAGGTTGGATTTGACTTCATTCCAGACTTTTTAGAAACTCCCTCGATGATGGCTTATATGGTACCATCATTTCACACTCGAGGTATGGCAGGTTGATGAAACCACATATCTCCTCAATCGTGGGCGCCAAGTCGAAATCCACGAATTTGAAGACCATCTTCACAGCGTCCCAAAATTCTAACAAGGCCCAAACCAGGTGAGGGTTTGGTATGAACAAAGATGAGGTAGGTAAGACCGCGCAACAACTGACGAATCTCTCTTTTGGGTCTCTCTTAATATCGATTCACCAGTTCCTTAGCTTGTAGTTCACCTCTACAACCATTTGCGAGTTTAACAGAGTGTGGGAAGGTCATGACTCCGCAAACAAAACAACAACCAAATTATAAACTCCATTTTGGCAAAATTTGGCTTAATTTAATTATCGTGATCTCATGATACATAATTATGTAATTTGTCTAAAGGATATTGGGTCCTTTAGACAATAAGGTGGCTACTAATCATGCGGATTGACACCAAGGGTCAAACCACCTAAGGTCACTGTTGTCGGGCCTACGTGTGCCAACTCCAACTAGGAAACTACTACCGCTTGACCTAAGTAAGATTTCTAAGAGTTGGTTTGACACGGACTTGAAAGGTATTCTATGCGAGAAGGCTTGGGTTTCACAATAGTATTACTATCGTTTTGTGCACGCATATGCGTATTTGAAGAGAATTCGAGTAGTTGTGAGAGGTGCAAACCAAAGGCACAACATCACGATAAATTTTTTTAAGAGGAAGAGGGTACTAATTGGATGAAGTATAAGCAGAATACCAGTTTATCAGAGCAGTAAACATGTAGCACGTAGGATGGTAAGGAGTAACATATAGATAGTTTTAAGTAAAGTAGTAAATAAATAAATACATAAATAAACAGAAATAAGCATATAAATCCAACAAATAAGGAAAGAGGTATGAGATTACACATGAAAGTACTCAAATAAGGAAAGAAGGGAAAGGGTGAAACATGAAAATAAACAAATAAGGAAAAAAGGGAAAAGGGAAGACCATGGAAATACACAATAAATAAGAAAACAAATAAATAAGGAAAACAAATAACAACTTAACATGGTAATAACCAAACATAAAACAATGAAATAACCGAATAAAGTAAACCTCACATAAATCAGATGAGACATGCAATGGTAAAAACCTAGTCATATCCCCAGCAGAGTTGTCATTCTGTCGCGACCCATTTTTGTCGAAACGAGTTTTGGGTGCACGACCTAACAACTCTTTTGGGTTTTTGGTTTGATTGAAATGGTTGAATTTGGAGCGCCTAAAATTGGAATAACAATTGGCTAGAATTGAAATGGATAAGTGGCTATGATTGAAATTGAATAGGCTAGAATTGAAAAAAATTAGAACAAGATAGGCTAAAATTTAAATGGTTGAGGAACTTTTAAGAAAATGCTATCCAATTAAATATTACATATATTATAACATTTTAAAATCACTTAAATTTTAAAACATTTGAATAAAATAATTATTTTGAGCTTTACTAATAATTTTTAAAATACTTTAATAATATCTACAATAACTTTTATAAAGCATGCATACTAAAATATATAATTTTTAAACAAAATCGACTAAAATTTAAAACATGAATATATTTTAAAATACGTATTTAATCGATAAGCATTCTCAAAAAGGTTAAAGGTCATTCAAAATTGGGTGTCAAAATCTATTAAGATAAAAGATAAGGTAGAAAGAAATGTTTGGCTGATGCCTGACGGTAACCTAGTGATGCAACTAAAACCTTAGTGCAAAGGACACGAGCAAAGTGCAAGAGCACAGAGATGCTCTATAAAGTGTATCTTGTAAAGGCGTGTAAATAACAAACTTCTCAGCAATATCAATTATGAAAATTGAAGATGGTATCAAGAGGATAACTTGGTAGTGCAGCCAGTAGCATCTTTTCGTATTTCTTCAAAAGTATCACAAGTTGATAAGTAGTTTAATCTGTTACAAGGCCCCTGCTATACCCAATATAATTGGCAAAAGTCTAAACACGTTAGAAGAATGCCCAAAACTGAAATGGGGCTCACCAAAATACTGAAGGAGGAGGAGATGATACTTGTTTCCCAACGACAAGAAAACAATTCAAGGACTACAAAATTCCAAAGAGAAATACAACTTGGCATGATATGCAATAGATATTCCATTAACACAATGAACTATAAGATCAAAATGTGAAAAACTAAAAACATACAGCATTCGCAGTGGAAGTAATGTCGAGTGTATTTACATCACACTTTACTGTGGGAAATTTTAAAAAAAACATCAAGAAAACGGAGCCGATGAGAATGAGCATAGTGAGTTACACATGATAAACATATATGTCCTTATCCTGACATAGCATGTGAAACCCTAGAAGAGAAGGTGCAACAGTTGCCTCAATAGCTTATTACAACTTTTAGTATTATTATCATTTATTAGAACCCAGAAGTCATCAGGACTAATCCTTTTTCTTTATTCATGGAAATTTCCCTTGTATACATCAAATTATGTATATCCATAATATGCATTGAACTGATCATGAAATTTAAATATCCGGAAAATACAGTAAACCAAAAAGGTGGAAGAAACCTCCAGAGATGGACATCAGGACATGAGACGACTATACTCTTATCTATTTTAAGTCATATTTCCAAGTTAAATGTTTTAGAAATGCAGAATCTCCAACCTTTTTTTTTTGGTTTCCCACCCGGTGTCCGGTACCACGTTGGAGCCCGACTAAATCCGGATTCGCGTCGGGAGTTCCACATGGGGTAAAGCACTCCCTAACAAAGTAATCTATACTCATATATCTCACATCATGCTCTATCCACAACTCCAAATGGATTTGTGAAATTTTCCAGAACCACAAATAAAAGACCACTCTCCAATTTTCTTCAAAAAAATTTACGCTATCTATACATGTTAGATTTGCAAAAGGGGGAAATAAAGAATAAATCGAAGATGCAATTTTTCATTCTCTTCTGCCCACTGTTTTACTTTCTCAAGTCTATGTAGCCTCCAACATTCCCCTATACCGTAAAAGAAGTTGTACTAGCCATTCAAATTTCCCATATTCCAATTTCAACAAACTAAATAAACAGAGAGTATAAGCATGAAAATTACCTGTTTCTTAGTCAACATTGGACCATCGCAAACACCAATTACAATTCGATTCTTCGCCAATTCCGCAGCCGACTACCAGAACAATTAAAAAAAACATCACTTATTAGTAAAATAGATTGTTCCTTTTTGATGAATGAGATTATTAAGGGGAAAACGGTATCGGAAAAACCTTAAGAAAAAGCCGGTGACCTTCATGTAAACGATCAAAAGTACCTCCAAGAACGATGGCAGTGTAGGAATTAGGTGGGGATAAGGTGGACTTGGGGTTTAATTCCTCCATTACTGCCATCTAATTCCTTCGATGATGGCTACCTCGCCTGTATTTATTTATTTGAAGCTTCTCTGCTGTTTCATAAAATTGCTGAATTAGTCCCCCAAACTATCATTTTTGGCACTTCACATACTTTTAACAACATTCACAATCTCTACTCACTACTATTACCTTTTTCCCAATTAAAATCTTTACTTATTTCAGTTAGGAACTATATATTACTAATAATAGCTTATGGGTGAATATGATGACACATATTCACCCACAAGCTGAATTGCTTTAATCCTTTTTTGTCCTTATGGAACAAAAATATTCAGTAACTTGACTACTAATACTCAAAGTAAGATTAATATACCATTATGACTTTGAACCCCTACCACCACATGAGAAACATACAAGAATGCATATATATTTCCATATGGAAAAAGAATGCATATTAACTTGTAAAAATCAGAAAGAACATTGACAAATCGGTATAAACAGGGATGGCTTCAGGTGAAGTAGGTATGGAGTGGTTGACTAGTTGTTTGATGTCATTTTTAGGATCTAAAAGTTGCCAGAAGAATGGAGGTGGAGTACAATGATCCTGTTGTACAAAAACAAGGATGATATTATGAAATTGCACCAACTATAGAGGCATCAAGTTGATAAGTCACACTATGAAAGTTTGATGAGACACACGGCGGAGTTAGCGACAAGCTAGAGGTTCGAAGAGAGACTATGAAGTCTAACGGGTTCAGGTTGAGTAAGATTAAGACAAAGTACTTGGAGTTAAGTTCAATAATGTGACTCATGTGACAAATGTGGAAGCAAGAATTGATACACAAGTCATCTCTAATGGGGGAAGCTTCAAGTATCTTGGGTAAATAATCTAAGGAAATTAAGAGATGGACGATGTGTTACACATCATATTAAAGAAGGGTAGATGAAATTGAGGCTCGTATCCGATGTTTTTGTGATAAGAGTGTTCCCCCAAGATTTAAAGGTAAGTTTTATAAAGTGGTGATCACATTAGTTATAGTGTATTGGGCGGAGTGTAGGCCGGTGATGAACTTGCACATCCAGATAATGAAAGTAGAGGAAATGAGGATGTTGAGATGGAAGTGTGAGTATACTAAAAGATATAGGATTAGAAACGTAGATTATGGGAACAAGTTTTGCTTTATGTTTGTCAATAGTTCCATCATCTTTCATCTTTCTTTTACAGATCCATTTTGAACCCAATGGTTTGTTCCATGGAGGAAGATCAACCAACTCCCAAGTATGGTTGCTTAGGATTGATTCAATCTCACTATTGACAACCTTCTTCCAAAAGTTTGAGTCGCTAGACAACATTGCTTCTTTGAATATTTGAGGCTCACTTTCAAGAAGGAATGTTACAAAATCATATCCAAATGAAGTAGCTGTCCTTTGACGTTTACTGCGCATTGGACTCTCTTCATTGGTTTCATTCTCTTTTGGTTCTTCTCGGGGTTGTTTAGACCACCCACTAGATGACTCAAGTCTAGTTTTATACGAATATATATGTTCAAAAAATTCAGCATTATCTGATTTCATTACCGTATTATCATGAATATCCCAATGTTTAGACTTATAAACCAAAAATCGACATGCCTTACTGTTTGTGGCATATCCAATGAATACACAATTCATAGTCTTAGGCCCTATTTTCACTCTCTTAGGTATAGGAACCTGGACTTTGGCTAGACACCCCCACACTTTGAAACATTTCAAATTGGGTTTTCTACCTATCAATTTCTCATATGAAATAACATGTGTCTTTATGTGAGGTACTCTATTGAGTATTCAATTTGTTGTAATAATAGCTTCCACCCACAAATTTTGTGGTAAACCTGAACTTATAAGTAAGGCATTCATCATTTCCTTTAAAGTTCGATTTTCCTTTCTGCAATCCCATAAGATTAAGGAGTGTAAGGAGCAATAGTTTGATGGATTATTCCATTTTCCAATCATTTTGGCACTTCATCACATACTTTTAACACTATTCACATTATCCACTCACTACTTTACCCTTTTTTCCAATTAAAATCTTTCCTTATTTTAGTTAGGTACTATATATTACTAATAATAGCTTATGGGTGAATATGATGACACATATTCACCCACAAGCTAAATTGCTTTAATCCTTTTTTGTCCTTAATGAACAAAAATATTCAGTTACTTGACTACTAATACTCAAAGTAAGATTAATATACCATTATGACTTTGAACCCCCACCACCACATGGGAAACATACAAGAATGCATATATATTTCTGAAAATATGGAAAAAAAAATGCATATTAAATTGTAAAAAGAAAAAAGAAAATTGACAAATCGGTATAAACATGGATGGCTTCAGGTGAAGTAGGTATGGAGTGGTTGATTAGTTGTTTGACGTCATTTTTAGGATCTAAAAGTTGCTAGAAGAATAGAGGTGGAGTACATTGATCATGTTGTACAAAAACAAGGATGATATTACACTACTAAAAAAATAGTGAATACCGACCTAAAACCAACTTCCCAGCTTAAGTCGGAAAAATCTTGGTCGCTATTCAATTCCGACCTCTGGAAGTCGGTATTTACTAACCTCTCGAGGTCAGTTTCAATTTAAGTCTGTAAAATTCATTATTTTATTTTGAGACTTTCGGAGGTCACTTTATATATTTCTTTATTTTTATTTTTATTATTTCCGTCTTACGAGGTCAGAATATTTAATCCTCAAATTTTAAAATACCGACCTACGGATGTCCTATGTTTTAATTTAATTTTTTTCTTAATTTTTAAATTACAACCTCCAAAAGTTGGTATTTTTATTTCTTATTTTTGAGATAGCGACCTCCGAAAGTCAGTATTTTATTTCTTATTTTTTAGATTCCGGTTGGTAATTTTATTTCTTATTTTTTAGATTCCGACCTCTGGTGGCCGGTATTTTCATTTCTTATTTTTTAGATTCCGACCTCTGGAGGTCGGTATTTTCATTTTTTATTTTTTAAATTCCAACCTCCGGAGGTCGGTATTTTTATTTCTTATTTTTAGATTCCAACATCCGTAGACATTATGGATATTGTCTCTCTTCCTCTCACTTTAATCTTGTGTAAAGGATTTGTCCCTGCTCTTAAGAGGTAGAGTACTACGATATTTCTGAGATATTCGTATAAACCTATCCGTAATTTAAACAAAGAACTCTACAAATAAGATTATAATATATACAAGAGAAAGAAAAAAAGGATTAGCTTGAATAGAGTTCTTACATATGTCTCTCGAGCACATGGCTCAATCCATCTTTCTTCTTCTACGGGGTTCGAGTTTAGTTTTAACTTAATTCCAACTCTATATTCACCAACTAAATCAGATTATATAATTTAACTTATTAAACAACTTAACAACTTTCTAAGTCTAATTAGTTTAGTTTTAACTTAATTTCAACACTATATTCACCAATTTAACTTATTAAACAACTTAATAACTTTCTTAAGTCTAATTAGTTTAGCTTTAACTTAATTCCAACACTATATTCACCAACTAAATCACATTATATAATTTTAACTTATTTGAAGAAGTTAACAACTTTATAAGTCTAATTAGTTTAGTTTTAACTTAATTCCAACTCCATATTCACCAACTAAATCACATTATATAATTTAACTTATTGAACAACTTAACAACTTTCTAAGTCTAATTAGTTTAGCTTTAACTTAATTCCAAACACTATATTCACCAACTAAACCACATTATATAATTTTAACTTATTTGAAGAACTTAACAACTTTATAAGTCTAATTAGTTTAGTTTTAACTTAATTTCAACACTATATTCACCAACTAAATCACATTATATAATTGAACTTATTAAAGAACTTAACAACTTTCTAAGTCTAATTAGTTTAGTTTTGACTTAATTCCAACACAATATTCACCAATTTAACTTATTAAACAACTTAACAACTTTCTAAGTCCTAATTAATTTAGCTTTAACTTAATTCCAACACTATATTCACCAACTAAACCACATTATATAATTTTAACTTATTTGAAGAAATTAACAACTTTATAAGTCTAATTAGTTTAGTTTTAACTTAATTCCAACACTATATTCACCAACTAAATCACATTATATAATTGAACTTATTAAACAATTTAACAAATTTCTAGGTCTAATTAGTTTAGTTCTAAGTCTAATTAGTTTAGTTTAGTTTTAACTTAATTCACTAACATCAAGAGCTCAACTCAAGTATGGATTCCAGGAATCTAATTATTTCAAGAGTAGAGAGCAATATTCAAGTATAAGCAATGAGAGAATGTGAGGGTGAATGAATGTGTGAGGGTATGTTCATGTCTATCAAAGAATGAAAGGGGGCATGCTTATATACTAGATGAGAGAGCACAACACTAAAGGAAGGGAATAAATTAAGAGGACAATTATAATATATTTTCTTTAGATAAAACATTACCAAATCAATGAAATATTTTTACCATAATAATTCACAATTTTACCAAAAATAAAGCAAGTAAAAATCTACTTTAATTTATTTAAGACAAGCAAATAAACAATTAAGGATAGTCAAGTAATGCAATATAAAAGCAGGTAAGGAAAGAAATATTTACGCAAAAGTTAAGGATCAAATTGCATACCATCACATACTTATTTCTGGGACATCTACCTTAACTTATTGAAACAAAAGGTAACAGATTCTAATAGCAAAGTAAATAATCAGCAACTATTAATTCAATTATAAAAATAGTTAAGTGGTTTGGATTAATCGATAGAAATAACCAATGCAATTTTTGGCAAATTACTCAATTAATGCCCAATCTCATAATTAAGACTAGCATATTCACAGAAGGCAGCCATATGGAGAAACTAATCTTGAAGAAAGATTGGATAAAAATCATAATGCTACTTAAATAATGCCAAAACAAATGACCGAATTCATACTTAAGATGAAATCCGCTTAAAACATGTACAAGAAGAGATAATCTGAGCATTGCACTTTAAGCATAAAGATGTTAATCAATAATTTTAAAAGAAAAAACTAACCGGGCAGATCTGTTAAGATTCGTTTTTCAATGCACCAAAATATACAAGTGGTTTGTTGAATTTCGAAGCTCGCCTAAGGAGGAAATGCAGCGGCGTCTGGCAGCTGCTGCTTTGCTCGCTACGCGGAGTCGCTGTTGCGGACTTTTCGCCAGTAGGAGGTTCGCTGGGCGTTGGAGTTGTTGACGTTGCTACTGCCGTCCTCGCTGCTGGAAGCTTTGGCCGGAGCTGCTGCTGCTGCTGTCCGCGGTTGCTGCTGCTGCTGCTCGGAGAAAAAGAGAAAGAAGAGGAAATGGGGCGAGGGAGAAGAGAGGAGAAGAGGGAGGCGGAGAGAGGGACAGGAGGAGTCGCCGGCTGCTGCTCTCGCCGGCAAAAAATGGAGAGGACGCAGGGAAAGGGGAAGGGGAGAAGAAGAGGGGGCAGCGGATCTTTTTTTTTTTTGTGGGGGGGTGAGGAGAGGAAGAATGAAATTGTTTTAGGAATTTTGGTCTTTCTAGGTTAAAGAGGAAGGTAAAAATCTGATTTCAATCATTGATATATATATATTAGTTTTACTTTTATTTTTTAAATCCAAAATTAATATAACAAAAGTATCATTATCTTTTAAATAGTCTGCAGTACATGGCGCCTCTTTGATCAGATGAAATGGCCCATTATTTGGCACAAATTGGGAATAAAAATACATTTTCAAATTTGGTCATGTATATATATGACCAAATATAAATATATATATTTACATAAATTCAAAAAATATACTTTATATATATAGTATAATTTTTTATCGAAAGTTTGGGTGAACCCCTGGACGACAAGTGGGTCCACCCATGGCTCCCCATGGGAAAGAGTAAATTACAAAGAATAACAACAAACATGAGTAGTTTATGAATTTTACTGTATTAATTTAATGTTGGTTCACAAGTCATATTAAGTCAATAGATAAAAGCGACCAACCAATTTCCTGGCTTATGTTGATAGATCCACCAACTTCTTTTAGATACATTGAATGTAGACATTAACATTGAGGATATTATTGAGTGATCACGAATCACAATTCACATTGATATTAAATTTGAACGATTGTCGAGTTGATTGAGCAGTTAATCTTTCAAATAAAGGGTTTAAAAATTGAAATTTCTTACATGTTTTCACGATTAAGCTCGTCATATATGACTTATCTAATTCAACTTATTTCTCTTTGTAAATTGTAAATAAATACACAGCTAAAAAACATGTACCGACTAATTTTCTTATTTTCAAACAAGAAAAAAAGAACTTAAGAATGGGATATGTCCTTGTCATCAAAGGTCATTTTCGCAACACTAACACAAAAGTAGCAACATAGTTGTTAGAGTTTAATTTTGTCATGATCTTCTTTCCTTGTTTGAAGTTAAATTTTTTGTTAAAGAAAAGTCAAAGTATTACTATAAATTTTTAAATTTTTTCTGAAAGAAGAATACAATTTTCTTTCATATTTGATTTATTCTTTCATTTGAGGAAAAGTTATGAGATCTATAAATTAAAGATTTCTATTTTCATATCATAACACAATAGCGTCCACAAATGTAGTCATTCAGAGAGTCTGGTTTATGGGAAGATTTTCTGCTAAACATATTTATATTTTTCAATATTAGTTTTATAATATGTAGGTTGCTTGATCGAACTATATAAATAATATGTTTTTTATATGTAGTCTAATTTATCGTCATATGATTTACAAATTATAAATTTACGCATGACGCCCTAATCACCCTTCATAACCCAACAATAATCTCTTGGCAAAGGAGTAACACAATCTTTTTTACAAAAAAAAAAAGAAAAGAAAAAAAGAAGACACCCTAATCACCCTTCATAATCGAACAATAATCTCTTGGTAAAGGAATAACACAATCTTTTTTACCAAAAAAAAAAAAAAAGAAAGAAAGAAGAGAATGTTAAGTAAGATATATATCTATAATGCTACTTACATATTCTTAATCTTTTTAGACTAGTCAAGTGTCAACTGATATTGTATAGAATTATATTATTGATCTTTTTTTAAAAAATAAAAAAGTCTCATTTGAAAAGGGAAAATTAGAGAGAATAGACGTTGATCATCTTATTAATAGAAAATTAACTCAATTATTAGTCTATTATATTAAAGTTGATTGACTAAAAAAATACTTGATTATATTCAAACTTAAAAGGCATAATCTTAAACTGTATAGTTTACAAAAAAACAATTAAACATGCTTGATATATCCAAAAGAAATTAACTAATCGACTTCATAAGCTAGTAATGTGAAACCAAAAATTTTCTCAATCGATACTTCACTTTGTCCACCCATAATTTTATATTTTTTTCCACAAAGTTGTTTGCTACGTTTAAGAACTTTTTAACTGTTCGTTTCATTTATCCATGCAATATTAATGATATTAGCTTGCATTTATATCCTTAGCTTTGAGATTCTTAAATTGTATTCAAGTAAACACACGTGTCCTTACGGGTGAACCACAAGTAAGTCAGGGGTTCATCCGAATCCCTTCGATAAAAAATTATACAGTATATATAAGTTAACTTTTTTTGTACTTGTATAATATATATATTTTAAATTTCCTCAATGATAAGGAAAATTAGATAGCACCGTGGTAGGTTCTTTGCAACTACGCGTGATCTTATTTTTAAAGTTTCAGTTTCTTTTTTTTCACACACATTGTGTTGTGAAGAAAGAATGCTACGTCTCAAAAGCGTCCACTCCCCCTTCCTTCGATTATTCACAACTCCCGCCATTTATGAATTGAATTCCACCCTCCAAAAGCTCGAGGTGCAACCTACACACCACCACCTACAACAACTTTTACTTTCTCATTTCTCAAATACAAACAACAATTCTTCATATTCTCCACAAACATACGCCGCACTCTTCCACGCCTGCGCCCGTCTTCATCGTCTCGACATTGGCCGAAAACTCCACCACCACTACACACTTCACCATCAACTTATCACACCACATCATCAACAACACTACACCATCAATCATCTCCTTAATATGTATGCTAAATGCGGTGATCTAGAATATGCACACCATCTGTTTGATCAAATGCTCCACAAAAACATTGTTTCCTGGACTTGTCTTATTTCCGCCTACGCTCAATATGGAAAAACTGATCAATGTTATCGATTATTTAACAACATGTTAACTCATTATACCCCTAATGATTTTGCTTATGCTAGTGTTCTATCTGTTTGTGATTGTAGCTCATCATCGCGTGGTAGGCAAGTACACGCGCTTGTAGTCAAAACTGGTTTTGATACGTGTGTTTATGTGTGTAATGCTTTGATTGCAATGTACTCGAGGAGTAGTGGAAGTAATGAGGCTTGGAAGGTTTTTAATGATATGGAGTTTCGGAATATTGTTTCGTGGAATACAATGATAGCGTTGTTTCAAATGTGTGGACAAGGTGATAAGGCTATGAGGTTTTTCTCTTTAATGCATCGGGATAGTTGTTTGGGGTTTGACCGAGCTACTCTCGTTAGTGTACTTTCTTCTCTATTAGGAATGGAGGAAATTGATTTTTCATGGGGTCTTCGAAGTTGCTTTCAATTGCATAGTGTTAGTGTGAAAACAGGGCTTATACTAGATGTTGGGATTGTGACTGCTTTGGTGAAAGCTTATTCAATTCTCCAGGGAGAGGTTAGGGATTGTTACAAATTGTTTCTGGAAACAAATGGATGTCAAGATCTTATGTTGTGGACTGAAATAATTGTGGCGTTTTCGGAAAGGGATCCTGAGAAAGCTATTCTCCTTTTTGGTCAGTTGCTTCGAGAGGGGTTAAGTTTAGATAGTTATGCTTTTTCTATTGCACTGAAAGCTTGTGCGGGACTCTTGACAGATAGAAATGCCTTGATGGTGCACTGTAAAGTGATTAAATCTGGTTTTGTGGATGCTCTAGTGCTTGGAAATGCATTAATTCATGCATATGCAAGGTGTGGCTCAATATCTCGGGCCAGTCAGGTTTTTGAGGAGATGACGTACAGAGATATAGTGACATGGAATTCCATGTTGAAGGCTTATGCATTGCATGGCAAAGCAAATGAAGCATTGGGACTTTACGGTAAAATGGATGTGAAACCTGATGCAGCCACTTTTGTTGCTTTGCTTTCAGCTTGCAGCCATGCTGGAATGGTGCAAGAAGGGATTCAAATTTTTGACTCTATGTTTGCAAAACACGGTATTGTTCCTCAACTCGAGCATTACGCATGTATAGTTGATGTTGTTGGCCGAGCAGGTCATATTTTTCAGGCGGAGAAAATAATAAAAGAAATGCCCATGCAACCAGATTATGTGGTGTGGAGTGCATTTCTTGGAGCATGCCGCAAACATCGTGAATCTGGGCTCGCCCAAATAGCTGCATCTCAGTTGAAAGAGTTAGATCCAGAAAATTCATTAGGATATGTACTCATGTCTAATGTATACTGCTCAAACCATAGCTTCAATGAAGCAGGTCATATTAGGAAGCAAATGAAAGGGCTTGGTGTTACAAAGCAGCCTGGGTTGAGTTGGACAGATCTTGATTAAAGGAGTTTGATCCAGAAAAGTCTGTACTCATGTGAAACGTATACTGCTCAGCCCAAAGCTGCGATGAAACAGGTCATCTAAGAAAGCAAATGAGAGGGCTTGATGTTACAAAGCAGCCTGGATTGAGTTGGACAGATCTTGATTGAAGGAGTTTGATCCAGAAAAGTCACGAGGATATGTACTCATGTGAAATGTATACTGCTCAGCCCATAGCTGCGATGAAACAGGTCATGTTAGGAAGCAAATGAGAGGGCTTGGTGTTACAAAGCAGCCTGCATTGAGTTGGACAGATCTTGATTGAAGGAGTTTGATCCAGAAAAGTCATGAGGATATGTGCTCATGTGAAATTTATACTGCTCAGCCCAATGAAACAGGTCATCTTAGGAAGCAAATGAGAGGGCTTGGTGTTACAAAGCAGCTTGGATTGAGCCGTTGGGGGTTTGGTCAATGAGTTTGCTTCCGGAGGCCTGCAACATCCAAACAGGAGAGATACACTAATATGGAGTTCTTTGTGAAAGAACTGAAACATATTGGTTACATTATCTCAACAACAATAATATACTAGTGTGATCCCACAAGTGAGGTCTGAGGAGGGTAAAGTGTACGCAAGACCAATCCTCCATAGTTGAAGCTGAATTGAGAACAGGGACCAACGTCTCAACGAAAGAGGTTAGATGCGGCAAATCAGTTGCCGTCCCTCAAAGAAAGGGAATCAATGAATCCAAAGCAAGGTGCGGAGAAGGCATGGTTGAAGGCAAAATTTGGTCGCAATTTTTTAAGAAAACAAAAGCAGGTTAGGAAATCTTGCTTACTCATTTCTCCATCTAAGTAAGAGAAGACCTTACTGCCACCTAGTGCGAGGTAGAGAGTTCCTGATAGACCTTCGTCTCAAGAAAAGCATTTTCAAAAACAGGTTTGAAAGATAAAAAAGTGAAGAAGCGCCCAATGAAACTCCCGGAAAGTAGCATGACATACAAAATGCAGAAACAAGGAAAAACTTGTGACCATACAAAATGCATAAAAGAGGCACACTTCATGTCCGGATTGTGCACACTTGAAACGGCAAGGCTATGATAAATTCTGGTAATATTAATTCATTTCCTCTCTATGGCTTTCTAGCACAGATACTATTTTTTTAAAATAACTAGGCATTGTTGAATTGAGTGCAGCACCCAAGATTGAATATCCAAATGATTTAATAGCATTCATTATCCTTGTTTCTGTATTTTGCTTACATTGGTCAATGATTAATAGTATTAGCTGGCTTATGGACCTCCAAAATAGGGTATATTTGTTTCGAAAAGATTCTGAATCAATACATGTATTAAACTATGAACACATTTGTTTGATTAATTGTGAACTGATGAATATTTTCAATTTCTCATCTTTTACAGAAGATAATAGTGTGCACGTTCTCTCTCTGTTTGAGTCAATTTTTCACCCTTGTATTGACTGCTTGGCTTATTACTTCCCTTCTTTTCAAAGGGTGATTTGGTTTACATCAGTAGCTATGAAATTACGTTATAGAATAAACAGGTTACATGGTCAAAAAAGTACCACAGAACTCAATTATATGTGTCAGATGTCAATTAACATGGCTAAAAACTACAGGAAGAGTAAAAGTGAATTGTTATTTCAATGTGAATCATTACAGAAATAATAACACTAATCACTACTCTAATTGAACTGTAAGATTAAGAATAATGTAGGTGATTCATGTGTTGTGGGGTAAACTAAAGCTATATAAAAAGGACATGTATCTTTCCTCTGCAACCACTTGTTGATGCATTCAACAGCATGAAATTTATGGTCATATTGAAGTTTGGCAATTGTATATTCATCTTTCAAGCAAGCATATAGCACATGCTTCTTGTTCCTCATCATCAGCAAATTGATCTTCCACCACCTCTTCTTCTTCTCCGTCTTCAAAATACTTAGGCATGTCTTCATCCGCTATCTCAATAATATCCTGTTCTTGCACCTCTTCTTCTTCTTCATTGAAATACTCAGGCATGTCTTCATCCATAATCTCAATAATATCCTGTTCTCCCCTCTCTTCATCTTCAATTTCATCGCTATAAGTGTCATCAACATACTCCCCTGCTTATAAAAACCAGGGAACTTGATCATGTTGAGACATGTTTCTTGACATAAAAAAGACTGATTTTTGTTAGATTACGTGAAAAAAAAGAAAGTTTAGAATGGGAAATTATTGTTAACGTTAACGCATTTATAGAAAAAAAATAGTTATAAGAATGAGTTTAATTTATGTGCACTGACTGTGTAAAGTTTTTTTATACCATCAGGTAAGTTTAATTGCAATAGTGGAGAAGCAAGTTCATGATTATGGTTTGAAACTAGCCTAGCAACAACCCACTTTTCGTCTTCTTTCTTCGACAAATATATCAACACTTTGCACCCTTCTCTAGTTTCATCTCGTTGCATATTTTTCTCAAAGACTCTTTTTTGAGCGGAATCCTTCTTTTGAACAAACAAATTCCTGACATGTTATTGATTTATCTTTTCTTGATCTAGTGATTCGAATGAGCATAATCAAGATAAAATTTTAATGCAATATCAAGTGACTTGAAACTCCATACCGATGTATTGTGCTCTCGATTCTTCATCACCAAAATAAGGAATATCCTCTTCTGAAGATCCAATGCCTTCTGTATTTTCCTCAGGTAAGTTAGAGCATCCTAATTTGTCCTGCAACATGTAGTAAATGGATGTCAAACTAGTGAAAGTAAAACGATGTCATCATGCATATAGATATTGAGTTTGTTGGAAGCAACGTGTCATAGAAGAGATACCTGAGGGCATCCCATTATAGATGTTCAAGTTACAACACCACACACTGGAACAAGTTTCAGAACGATGAAACAAAAATTAACGATGAAATATTTTAGGTAAATCAAAAAAGAAAAAATAGAATCCTAAACTAATTAGATAAAACAAATTTTGAGTCCTAGTTGCTTTATACTACTATATTAAATATTTATATTCTATAAAATAATAAATAAATTTAAAAACTTAACTTTTATAGTGTAAAAAAAATTCCACTGATGATAGACACAAGTTAATCTCCTCATTAACTTTGCCTATGTGATCATTTTGTATAAATTAGTTCTTATAGAAATATAAATAAAAGAATGAAAATAAAAAGATGCAAGAACAATAAACTGCAAATCTCCTAGCATAATTGGATAAACATAATATTTTCTTTTTTATTGATCAGACAGAATTTCTACGAATAAATGATACAATGGGAAAAATAAAAAGTTTTACAACAAACGACACCAAAACTTCACATGCTAGAAATAGAAATGCTAATTATTTTGATGGAGTGGTGTTCAGTTCTTATTTTGTAGCTAATTATTAAAGAAAAACAAAAGGAGATATTGTGCATTCATTTTATATCTAGAATTAGTATTCAATTTGCTTTCGCATTTCTCCATAATAATATTATTGAGGGTATAGAACCTCAGGTGGGATTCGAAACCTAGTCTAGAGGATGATATTTATACCTTCTATCAATTGCACAAGAGCATTTCTATGTTTTTTATGGGTGCACTATTAACTAATTTTAATTTCTACTAGTTTTTCAAATTAGATATACATATATACATATGATATTTTTAAAAATTATCGGATGCACGTGCACCCTACGATATAGTGTGGGTTCGCCCCTGAATCGAGAGACAAAATATTGGAGTTCGAAATAAAAAAAGGCAGCAAAATTGATCAAAAATTCTAAAAGACCACACAATTTGAAGATAAAATCAAAAAGGCAAAAATGCATGGCTCAAGTGCCTTTCATTTGACACCAATATGGCGTCATGTGCTTTGTCAGGCACAAGCTATCATGTTTTTTAAGTACACATTTCTAAAGAAACTGTTGAATTTCATTAAAATCAAAATTGACAACATTCTTTTGTTTTATATACACATTTCTAAGAATTCAGTATAAACGAAGTCAATGGAAGAGACGAACAAAAAAACTAAAATGGTGCATGTCAAAAAAAAAAAAAAAATATGAATTGAATGCAATTGATTTTTTTTTATGTGGAGTGTGATGTGACATTTTTTGAAAGAGAAACTACATAAAGTGATATTTGAACTTTTCTCGAGTTTTCAAAAAAAATATCTTAACTATGCGAGCGCTCCATTACTCCACTAAATAAGATATTATTACATCATTTTTTGTCCACCTGATTGATATAAAGAGAGTGAGCAACCTAAAATAACTAATATATTTTATTTCTACAAGTGTTTTATTGTAAAATATATTTTTTTATTATTTTAATATTTTTTTCTTATTATTTTTTCTCTTTCTTTCTTCTTTCTTCTTCAAAAACTCATTGTCATCTCCATTGAATCTTCTTACCTTTAATATCGTCATTTTGCTACAACTTTACCTTCCGTTTTTACTATTACTAGTTTTACTATCTTTAATTTTAAAACTTTATCTAAATATTTACTTACAATTTGAATAATTTGATAAACCCATTAGATTTCAAGATGATCGGGAGGTATCATATAACTTTTCTTTTATCCCATTTCAATCAAGTTGTTTCAATTTTCGGGGAATTCATTGATTCTTTTAAAATTATCATTTCTAATTTTGAAGTTATATGAAAAGGAATAATTGATGATACCTTCAAATTTTTAAATAATTTTAGAAAAATAATTAGTTTTGTTAATAATAATTCAATAAAGTCTAGAAATAATAAGATTTCTTTATAATAAAATCACTGTAATAAAGAATTTTATTGGAGGATGAGTAGAAAAAGAAATGAAAAAAAATGGCAGAGGGGTTCAACTTGATCTGGGGGGAGGGGTGGGTGGGGGTGGGGGTGGGAGGGGGTGAAAAAAAAGGAAGAAAATGGGGATGGATCAACTTTAGAATTTAGTGTAAATTTTGGTGTTTTGAGCTCCAATTCATATCAATTTTCACACCAAATTTGGTATGTGAATAGTGTTATACCAAATTTGGTGTAACACTATTCATCACACCAAATAGCTTTTGAATATTATGATATTATTTCATTATACCAACTTTTAATAAAATATTATATAAATTGTATGTTTTAATTAAATATCTTGTATATTTAATTATTTTTTATATAATATTTACAATATTAATTTTAGATAAAAAATTTATTTTTTGTATAAATTAATTTTTCTATATATAACTTTTAAAAAAGTACGTTAATTCTACTATAAATTATATAAACTACAATTAACCTTCATAAAAATTTAAAATGCAAACATATAAGTTTTTAAACAAAATACAATGATTGCACTTCGATTATGTTATTTTTATTTAATTGTATTTCATTAATGATTTCACTTTTATTTGTATTATCCATTATTATGTATAATGTATAATATTTGCTTGCAATTTATATTATTTATTAAAAAGTTATGGTATAAAATAATTTTATATTAAACGATTATAAAAAGAAATAATATGAATTATATATGATGATTGTTTTAGAAAGAATTTGTTTTATGAAAGTAAGAAAATATAAATGAAATCAGAAATAATAATATAATAATGAAGAGAGAAAAAAAAATTTGATGTAAAATTTGGTGTTTGAATTGGAGATGCCCTAAAGATGGGATCCGGCTCCTCTCCATTTCTGTTGTCTCCATTTTTCCTAAGTTCTAGTTTAGATTGGAGACACATGTTATAGTTTGGAATTAGTGGCTGAGATCTAATTGATTAAAATAAAATCCTAACCATAATTATTTACTTCTTAAATATTTTTGCAATTCAACAATTCTAGATTTATATTATATTTTCATAAATATATTTAAAAGAATTTCTTTTCTTAATTACTTGAGTAACTTTTTGCTGTTTTTTTACTTTTTTTTCCCTAACGTTTGCCATTTTTCAAATAGTATTTGTCAACTTGAAAATTGTTATCCGACCTTTTCTTTTGCTCTGTAACATATAAAGTTAACGAATTGAATTGTCACACATAAAAACTATAAATTTTAGCACCCATATTCCATGCATATAATGCATACTTTTATTTGCGTCATGTAGATTTTTATAGTACTTTAATAGTATAATGTGTTATATAAAGTTAATACGAACGTATATTGTGCACTCAAAATTTAAAATTGAAAAAAAATACAAAACACATTATTAGATGTGTCTTGTGTTGTCATGTTCAAATAAATATACTAAGGAGTAGCATATAGTATATAAATTATTTTGAGTTATCATTACTAATCAATAAAATTGAGTTTTTATCTCTTGTCGAAATTAATATTCTGAATTTAATCCTATTATTTTGTTCTCCTAAAGAAATATATTTAAAGCAATTGATAAGCTACAAACATTGAATTAATAATTCAAATACTCAAATACCCTCAACAAGAGATACAATCAATGTTATAACCATACATTGATATCTATTGACGCATTATAGAGAATAAAGGATCGGTACAAAACTTGAGGGCATTAGGACTTAAAAGCACCGTACCCAAGAAGCCTTTGTTAAATAAATATTATATACTCTTTGTCCTCGATTACTTGTACATTTTTATATCCTTAATTACTTGTGTATTTTAATAAATCAAGAAAAGATAAAAAAAAAATTTTACCTATTACATATTCATTAATTACTTTGAAAAAGGTATAACCTATTAAAAATCTCAAGTTTTTAATTCATTCACTTCATAATTAATAGGGGTAAAATGATGAACTCACTATGTTAATTATTATTTTTATAATAGATATACCAATTAAAAAATGAACAAAAATTAGGAGGAAAAAGAATTGTCACGATCCAGACCGCCATGAGTGACACTTACCCTAACCCTTCGGTGGGAGAACCATAACTATAACCCAACTAAGCAACTTAACCAAAACTAAACATTTAAAGCTACACAAGCAGGTTTAAATAGCTAATACGGAGTTCCCATGAACACCAAAAGTCAACAAACAACTAAATAACTATTGCGGAAGAACAACCCCTAGAATTTAAAAGTCATTGTACCAAAACATCTATTCGACACGTCTATGAACAGAAAAAGGTACAACCATAACTAACATAAGAAATATGGAAAATAGTCCACGTCCGAAAAGAAATGGACTAAACAAAAGGAAGGATTCAATGGCAGTCTAAAAGAACTTACTCACCTTTGAAATTCGGTCTCAATCACTGATCTCCTAGCTGAGGTCTATTAATAGCCGCTTGAAGATGCCCTGTACTCAATAAAGAACGAGTAATTACGATATTAGTACACAACCACAGTATACTGGTAGGATCACAAGACTATTCCAGTAAGTGAGACATATATAAGCAATCACAACAAAGCAATCATGCCATGCATATAATATATATACAATTATCATTTCAGGAACAATGTACAAGTCCACATTCTCAGTAACAATTAGATATGACAGCACAATGGTCCTCTCATGGAATCTTTACCTAATAGTTAGTGTGTCGGAACGTGACACTCATTCAAATTAATGTGTCGATACGCGACACTCGATATAATGTATGTGTCGGAACGTGACACCCGATTCTAGTTAGTATGTCAGAACGTGATACCCGATCCAAATAAGTGTGTCAGAACGTAACACCTTATTCAATCAACATAGCCACAATCACAATCACACTCATAATGTACATTCTCACAATCATACAATCAAGTGATGATTCATGGTATACAATAGTTTCATTCATACTTATTTACATTAGGTTTGATCGAAGATACTTTGTTCACATACATGCATGCATTACAATGAAGCAATTATCAACATATATCACAAAACCATCACCTACCTCGAAACTAAGCTTGAATCCCCCTAAGACACTTAAATCTTCCCTTTTCGGATTCTTCCGCTTGTTCATGGTCTAAAAATAACAAATTAATACAAGGATCAATAGACAAGGCTAATTACCTGAATTATAATCAAAATTATCAACCCTAGGCCAAACCCATGATCCCAAGGTGTAGGTAGGGATTTTTGCGACCATCAATGTCAGGCCAAAAACCTCCCCGAACGATAATTAACCATGAATTTACGTTTTACGGATCGAAAAATGGATTAGAAGAGTAAAATCCTTACCTTTAACGTGCTAGAATAGGTGGAAATCTTCAAAAACTAGCCCTGGGTCATCTCTTAGCTCTCAAGAACGGAATTTGCAGAAAAATAATATTTTTGGGTTTTAGTACCGACTTAAGTCGTGTATGGGCCGCTACGGCGGACCCCGTTCCACCACAGCGGCCCCGCCCTGGAGGCTTGCGCGGAGACAGAACGTCGACTTAGAGTTTCAAACTCCCAATTCACAACACACATCAACCAATGACATTAAAAAACTACCCGATCACGCTAAGATCAATTTCGAGAGTTCTACTCGCTCGAATTTGATTTCGTAAAGCCGTACGATTTATTTAGCGTCTTAGCTATCTATTCATATGATCAAAATAATAATTAGATCTTTAATTCATTATCATATTTCCCTAGACCTCGCATGTCTCTGATTTCGTCTGCATCTGAACTAAGTTAGGAATTCCCAAGTCACCACTGAAAAGTTTTCTGGCCCACTTTCTTTTCTCATTGGGTTTTCTACAACTACGGGAACAAGTCATTACAAGAATAGTATGCCGTAAAAATTGAATGTTGCTGTTAAATAATTTTTAAAATTAAAAATCAGACAAAAATATGTTCAAGTGGTATCTTTATAAGTATCCTATTGTTTACGAGGTACATGATTAAGTTATTCGGATTTTTCAATTTATAAATTAAAGTAAACTAATTAAATTTGGGTTTTTTCATATGTTTCAACATTAGATTTTTGGTTTGGTTTGATTTTTTCAAATATTAAACCAAACTAATACGCCTCGGATTTTTTTTGAATTTTCAGATTTTTTCCGTAAAATATTCATAAAAACATATAATTAACTTGTGTTTCAAGTATTTCTTTAGTCCAATCAAAATACAACTATCTTGTTTCTCAAGAAAATAACATAAATTATGAGATAAATGATGACACTAAAATATTCAACAAACAATAATAATGAAATCGTATAAAATAAATATTGCAAATTAATAAATCATAATAAAAAATGATCATTATCGAGTAATAAAAATGTAAATTGATCAATATACTCTTTTAACAAATTCAGTTTTTAGTGGCGCTGGCAGCTCAAACACATTCCAAACATGTGATATCAGATAAATACAAGTCTCATATTCTGATAGATTATACGGAAAAGGGCCTAAAATGCCCTCAAAGTATTGGAAATGGTACAAAATTATCCTTCATCCACCTATTGGCTCCAAAGTGCCCTTCTCATCTACCTATTGGCTCAAAAATACCCTTGTCATTCACCTTTGGGTTCAAAATTGACCACTTATTTAACTATTTAAATATTTTTTAAAATACTTGGCGCTCAACTATTGTTATAATTTAATTTATTAACATAATTTATAAATCAACCCACTACCCACTCATTATTAACTAAACCCCACCCAATTAATAAGCCAATTATAATATCAAAATTGTCATAAACACTACTAAAACATGACGAAATTATAGATTCCTGAAAATGACATCCAAAATTATTCGAGTCTGAATCAAAGCCCCAATTAAATTTAGGTTTGAGCCCCTTATTTAGGACACTTTCAATAGGATTTTATTTCAAGTTTGAATTCGAAATTTATGATTAAAGGTAAAGAAGTAGTACATCCCGAATTAATTCATGCACTTTTTTTAAAAAATAATTTTATAAATATTTATGGTTTGTTTTAAAACCTTTAATATATTATTTTTAAAAAAAATTATCTATGAAGTAACATCACATAATTGAGACGAAAGAATAATTAAGATGAACATAGTTAGACTTTTAAGTTTATCGTTAATTTTTATTTAGACACTTGAATGTATGATAATTTACTTCTATAAATATTTTCGCCTCAAATTTTTAAAAACTCTCATTGGAAGTAGCTTTCTTGTTGTTGCATTAGTAATGTGACGATTTTATTAATTTGGTGGGATTTAATTAGTAATGAGTGGGTAGTGGATTGATTTATAAATTATACTAATAAGTTAAATTATAACAAATAGTTGAGCGTCACGTATTTAAAAAAATATTTTAATAGTTTAAATTTAAAACCGTTAAATAAGTGGTCAATTTTGAACCCAAAGGTGGATGACAAGGGTATTTTGGAGTCAATAGGTTGGTGGGAAGGGTATTTTGGAACTAATAGGTGGATGGAGGGTGATTTTGTAACATTTCCAATACTTCGAGGATATTTTAGGCCTTTTCCGTAGATTATAATGATAATTTTTGTGAGGCAAAATTTTCATACTTATTTGAATATTATTGTAGTTTATGTCGTGAAAGGACATAGTAATATGCTAAGTCGTATTTACCTTGTAAACTATCTTTTTAAAATAAATTTATTATTTAAGTCATTGATGTGTGATTATATAATAACGATTAACAACGTAAGTTATTCAAATATTGAAACGATACATAAAAATTATCTAAATAAAGTTTAAAAGAACGAAAATAAAATAACAACGTTGTCATAATAAAATAAAATTAGCACAACTTGTCCACTTCTTGGTTTTAGACCGAGCAGATTCACAATTCTCACAATCACTTCTTTTGTCCACTACTTCTTCGATCCCTAAAGTAGTTCTCTCTCGACTCTCGTATTTCTCCTCTTATCAAAATATTTGTTATCTTTTAGCTGTATTTTATCACGTAAAGTTTTTTTTTTTTTGCTTGATATGTTTTGTTTGATGGTGAAAATGATTTAATCGATTGAAATAGTTCAAAGCGAAATATTATTTATTAACTATAGTTAATACTCAGCTTGTAGCAAATTATTTATTTATTTGCTCACTTATTGTTTGAAGAAATTGCTAAAAGTGAATCATGTTTTCAAAACATTTTGTGATGGTTTTTATTTTATTTCTTGAGAAAATGATCAAAATATATGGAAGTTATTTTGTTTTGATCTTTAACATATTTCACATGATCTATATCAGTGGCGGAGTCAGGATTTTCAATAAGGGGTTTAAAATTCGTAAAAATAGATACACAGAGTAGCTGAAGGGGGTTCGACATCTACTATATATACATAAAATATTATTTTAACCATGTATAAATAGTATAATTTTCTGTCGAAGAGGCCATCAGTTAAATTTAATGTAGAAATAGATACACAAAGTTACTCAATTTGGTCATTGCTTTAAAAGTAACCATCAATCCATTAAATTTAACTGATGGCCCCATTAAAATAATATAAATAAAATACCCAAATTAAGCTCCCTTTTATTTCATCAGCTGAAAAGCTTAGTCTAATTTTTCCGTTCCTCCTTCTTCACCCTTTTCTAAGCTATTGGCACACCGCTGCTCGTCCACTGCTCTCCACTTCCGTCCCTCCTCCACTCCTCCTATTCCCTCTGTTCTTGCCCTAATTCAAAGTTAGGATTTCTAAAAAAAAATAAAAATATTGTGAAGTTTGAAAATTTGTTTGTTTTCACATTGTTTAGCATATTTTTCAGCTTTTTAAATTTGTCACAAGGGGGTGATGAAGCATTAACCAAACAAATTTCATGTAAAAGGTATTATAAAAATGAATTCACAATTTATATAAAACAAAGTGAACTCCGTTCTTACACTTTATCAAAAACAAAACTCAATTATTTGATTTGAGCTGTAATATTCTTAAAAGTGGAAGACGGATCCGGCTGAGGCAAAAACAACAACTCACAAGATCTGTGAAACTGAGCTTTTAATGGGAAGACATAGAGAATGGGGGAGAAAGCAAGCTTTTAGCTGGTTTAATTATTTAATAGGGTCGCTGTTAAACTTAACAGAAAGATCTGTTATTTTTAGGACAAAGAATCAAAATGAATACTTTCCATGATACAATAAGGATCATATCAAGTATGTGAAATATTTTAAGGATTAAAATAAAGCAATGTCTATATACTAAGGACATCATTTTACCATTTATTTCTTTATAAAAATCTTCATGTATAAAAAAAATGGATGATAATTAGTTTCCCGGAACCCATTTTGCAATTCAATGATCCTTTTGATGATTTGCAATTCAGTGATACTCTTATGTTTGATGATATCTATTGGATTTAATGTGTTTGTAAATTAGGGGATCTAAAGCCAAAATTTAGAAAAAAAGTGATTTTATATATATATATATATATATATATATATATATATATATATATATATATATATATATATATATTACTCTCATAAATTCTAAAAGAAAATATTTCATTAATTTAATAATTATTTTTTATTTTTCGATTGATAGTATAACGTTTCTTGTAATATTTTGAAAGACAAGAATAACCATATATAAATTATTGTACGTTATATAACAACACAAATGTTTAAATCTCTCTTATTGATTATATATTTATTTTTTTCGCAATAAAATTAGTTGTTACATAAACTATCAAAATTATTCTAAAAGTGTTAAAAATAAAATTAAAATTTCACATCATTAAATTTGTGAACTAGAGTATCATTTCTTTACTTATATAACATTTCGTAATATTTTTAAGGGCAACTTTCACATATAGCAAATAAAAAATTCATATTTGTATGCTACAAAGTTTGCATAATTGCGCTCCATAGCAAACATAGAAACTGTATAATTCGCTATACATCTACAGTTGAAGCAAATTGTATAAAACGAAGTGTATAAAAGGAGAAAGAGAAAGACACTTGGGCAGAGAACTGTATAAAAACGAAGTGTATAAAACGAATTGTATAATTATAAGTGTATAGAACGATTATATACAATTTGAATTTGTATAAAATGAGAAAGAGAGAAAGACAAAAGATACTTGGCAGGGAATATACAATTGAATCGAATTGTATAAAACTAGAAAGAGAGAAATTAGATACAATTTGAAAATTGTATAAAATGAGAAAGAGAGAAAGACAAAAGAAACTGGGCAGGGAAGTATTTTTATTGTATAATTATAAGTGTATAAGACGAAAATATATGTACTTGCATGTGTATATACAATTTTCTCACGCTTTATACAAACAAAAACGCAACTTATACAATTCGCTTCTGTTTGTATAAGTGAGAAAGGCGAGGGTGACGAGCGAGATTTGGAAGAGCGGCGAGCGAGATCCGGAAGAGGGGAACAAAAATATATGTTTTTATACAATTTCCTCTGCTTTATACAATTCGAAACAATTTTTATACACTTGTGTTTGTATAAAAAGTGAGGAAGCGAGGGACAGATTGGAGGAGAGTGGCGAGCGAGATATTGGGAGAGAGGCACCTGGCAATTTTTTTCAAACGTTTGATATGGAGCACAATTAAATCAAAACATAGCTACTCTATTTATTTTAGGTTATTAGTTTGCTATTATATACAATTATCCCTATTTTTAATTATATAATTCAATATTATAGTGATTGTTATCTTTAGAAGACATTCAAAATTAAGACAGATATTTTTAAAAAAAAATTAGATATTTTATAATCTAATTAGTTTAAGCTTGAAATGTTTAATTAAACATGTCCAAGAATTAAACACAATCTTCCAAAGCCAATATTAAAACATGACTGATTCAAATTAAAGTAAAAACTAATCAATTTAAGAGATAAAAAGTAACTATATATTTAATTATAATTATATCAATAATATAATTTTCAAATATATATATGTTCATAATAATTACTCCTTTCATTCCATATTAAGTTAATTTTAGGTATTTCACAGCTTTTAAGAAAAGTAGATTAAGACGTAAATTAAACATAGTTTTACAGTTTTACTCTTATTAATTATCGTCAAATTTATAATTAAAATAACTAAATATTAATTAATCACTAATTGCAATACTAACTAACTAAAGATAAAATTGGAAGAACACTCTAACACTTTGTTTGGATCATCGTTATCCATTATTTTATAACGTATTGTATTGTATGGTACTCTACTGTAATGTATTGTATGATAGATACAATGTTTGGTTATACTGTATTGTTTGTTGTTGTTTAATAACATTTTAATTGTTTGGTTGGTAGTATTGTAATGTATTATAATTTATAAATTTACTAAAATATCCTTAATTATTCTAGGATAAGAGGTTTGACTAAATTCAAATAATTAAGGTAAATGGTAAAATCGTATTTTGAAATATTATGAAAAGTTTTAATTAAAAAAAAATTAAGTAAAAATGGGAACACACCAAATTGGTTGTTCCATAAAATAAGGATTTTGATTGTTACATTGTAGATACGGAAAAGGGCCTAAAATACCCTTAAAGTATTGGAAATGGTACAAAATTACCCTCCATCCACCTATTGGCTCGAAAATACCCTTCTCACACACCTATTGGGTCCAAAATACCCTTGTCATCCACCTTTTGGTTCAAAATTGACCACTTATTTAACGGTTTTATATTTAAACTATTTAAATATTTTTTTAAATACGTGGCACGCAACTATATGTTATAATTTAACTTATTAGTATAATTTATAAATCAATCCACTACCCACCCATTACTAATTAAACCCCTCCAAATTAATACACCCGTCACATTATTAATGCAACAAGAAAAAAGCTACTGCCAATTGAGTGTTTTTAAAAATTTGAGGCGAAAATATCTATAGAAGTAAATTATCATATGTTAAGTGTCTAAATAAAAATTACCGATAAACTTAAAAGTCTGACTTACGTCTCAATTATGTGATGTTACTTCATAGTTAACTTTTTTTCAAAATAATATATTAAAGGTTTTAAAACAAATCATAAATATTTATAAAATTATATTTTAAAAAAGTGCATGAATTAATTCGAAATGTATTACTTCTTTACCTTTAATCATAAATTTTAATTCAATCTTGAAAGAGAATCATATTGAAAGTGTCCTCCTAAATAAGCGGCTCAACCTATATTTCATTGGGGCTTCGATTCGGACTCAAATAATTTTGAATGTCATTTTCAGGAATCTATAATTTCATCGTGTTTTAGTAGTGTTTATGACAATTTTGATATTATAATTGGATTATTAATTGGGTGGGGTTTAGTTAGTAATGAGTGGGTAGTGGGTTGATTTATAAATTATATTAATAAATTAAATTATAACCAATAGTTGAACGCCAAGTATTTTAAAAAATATTTAAAGAGTTTAATTTTAAAATAATTAAAAAAGTGGTCAATTTTGAACCCAAAGGTGGATGACAAGGGTATTTTGGAGCCAATAGGTGGATGAAAAGGGCATTTTGGAGCCAATAGGTGGATGGAGGGTAATTTTGTACCATTTTTAATACTTCAAGGGTATTTTAGGCCCTTTTCCGTTGTAGATATAGTAACGATACAATACAATATAATGAATACTAATGATCCAAACATGTCAAAACTAATTTTGAAAATTGAACAATTAAGTTGATTTGAAAAATGAAATATAGTATTTTTTTTTGTAATTAATAGTAACAATAAATACATACTCCATTTTTGGGATATTTTGTTTCTTCCAAAGTGTGGTATGGGTTTATAGTTCAATACGGTGCTTCTCACAAGTACGTCGCCTTCGTCAGATCTGGCCGTCTCTTTTATGTATGTATCTTCTTCAGCTTCTGTCTGCTCAGTGCTTTTTGTTCATCGTTTAATCTTGCTTTATTTCTTCTTTGTACATTTTCGGTATGTTTTCGTATTTGAGCAAACTGAATTTGGGGTTCTTATTTTTTGGGGCTTAAAGCTTTAGGTTTGAGCCGCCCTTGCTTTGTGTTGTGAATTTTGGAAGTAGGGTTCTGAATTTTCCTTGTTCCTCGAGGTTTTGAGCTTAACTGCAAATTGCTAGCCACAAGTATAGTTCTGATAATTTTTTTTCCGGTACAGACGAGAGAATAATTGCAACAACACAGAATATGATAGCTGAAGCAAAGTAAACAACAAGTTATAGTAAAATCGATGAACAAGATAGAAGGAGAGTAATGATAACAATAATGATAAAGGGAAACCAGACAACACTAAACTACTCAACCTCTCTCAAACTTCTCATAGTGTGACTTATCAACTTGATGCCTCTATACTTGGTGCAATTTTATAATATCATCCATTGACCTCCATTCTTCAGGCAACTTTGATATCCTAAAAATGACGTCAAACAACTAGTCAACCACCCCATACCTACTTCACCTGAAGCCATCCCTGTTTATACTGATTTGTCAATGTTCTTTCTGATTTTTGCAAGTTGATATGCATTCTTTTTCCATATTTTCAAAAATATATATGCGTTCTTGTATGTTTCCCATGTGGTGGTGGGGGTTCATAGTCATGATGGTATATTAATCTTACTTTGAGTATTAGTAGTCAAGTTACTGAATATTTTTGTTCCATAAGGAAAAAAAGGAATAAAGCAAATAAGGGTCTAAATGTTTTGTATCTTTTGACTTAACTTATGGAAAAAATGAAAATGGTTTTTTTGATCAAGTTTAATGGAACTTATATCAGTGTTGTGAGTTTTCAACACATTGGAAGTCGTAATTCTCAATTAGATTTACCAGAATTTTCTCTTTATTCTTATTACCGCTATCATTTAGAATATGCTATTTTTTTTGAACTATTATTTAACTCTGAATCAGTCTATCAAAATGATGGCTGTTAAGTTGAGGCTAGTGAATTGGTGAACTTGATAACTATTTTCTTGAATGATTAATCAATCTTTTGTCTATTGAGCTTATTTATAACTCGACGGACTATTTACCTGGTTTTTCTTAACACAAATTAGAATGTTGCAGTTACTAGGCGCAAAAGATACAAAGTGGGAGATATCCTTGGGAACAGAACGTAATGGCTTCTTTGTTCAAGGTAATATGAACACCGGTGTCCATTGATTTTTCAAGCATGCTGTATACATGAGATATTTGTCCAATAATCAATTTGTCCATTGATTACATGTTTTCAAGTTGTCTTTCTTTCTGTTTTCGTGGATCGTCCTAATGCCTCTAGGGATCTTCTCGTGCTTGTGAAAAAGCACAACCATTGGAGGAGTATATAAAAATTAAGGCATAATACATAAACGTGCCTATGTCCTTTCGTAATCTAGGTTTTATTTGCTTTTAACTATCTTTTAACATTTTATTGCTGTTTTTTCTCTTAGGATTTAGCCAAGATTTCAGCTTATAGGGACAGAAGATTTCCAGGAACACAAGAAGAATTTGAAGATGCTTTGTTAAGGTCGATAACTGTTTATGTCGGGAACATGTCTTTCTACACAACAGAGGAACAAGTATATGAGCTGTTCTCTCGTGCTGGAGAGATTAAAAAGATAGTGATGGGATTGGATAAGAATTCCAAAACTCCTTGTGGATTCTGCTTTATAATGTATGGCCTGAAACTTCCTTTCAATCTCCAATTTCTTACATTTTGTGTTGCTAACTTTCAACCATATAATTTCCTCTCCAATTATGGTACGCCTGCTCCAGCTTAACTAATTTCCTCTAGTTCTGAATTTGTCTACTTCGTTCAGTAAGGATTTCATATTATGTATTTTTCATTTTTTTATGCCACATGATGAATTTAAGAATCATGTCTGCCATTTCTACTCCTACAAGATAATCGATCAACTGTTACCCACCGTGTCTTCATATTTAGATGACATATTTTGCAATCCTGAAGGTTAATACAAGGAGCTTAGAAGTATTTGAAGATTATTAAAGAAAACGATACCACAATCATATCTGTTCAGTATAGAGTGTTTAGAATAATTGACATGCCCTCCTAGCATAGTGTATGCAATCTGAATCTATTAGATGCGATCAAGACCACATAGGTTTTCCAAGTGAAGACAAGATACCTGGTAGAGGCAAGGGGTCAGTATAATTTCGTTTTGTTTTTCATTTTTTTGTGGGAAGTTGGTTGTATTAGAGTATGGCCAATGACATAGGAAGAAGGCAAGACAGATGTCTGCTGAAAATAGTGGATGGACCTCTTTTTTTACATGAAGGCAAACTTTAGTTCCAGTTGTTCTTTTTGCAAAGGCACTGTATGAGTAGAAGGAAGTAATACTCCCTTATTCTAAAGTCAGGTGTTCGTAGGGCATGTGAAATGTAAGTACAATAGGCAAGATTATCATATGGTGAGCTTGTCAAGGATTTATTCATATTGCTGGATAAGTGCGCAGTTGGCTATTGAGAGTAGAGAAGGCTATAGTGACGTCTACTAAAGTCAGATATGAGTATTTTGGATCTCTTGATAACTTGGATGTGCTTAAAGGAAAAAATGGAAGACTTATAGCCTGTTTGGCCAAACTTTTAGAATCAACTTATTGTGATAGGGAAAGGATATGCAGGAGAAAAGAAAAGAGAAGAGAGGAGAGGGGAAAAGGGAAGGGAAGGGAAGGGAAGGGAAGGGAAGGGTATTTATTATTACTTTTGCATCAATCTGGATAAAAATGGAAGGTGCTATTGTTATATGACACTAATCTCCTGTTACATAGTTATTTTGTTCGTAACTGATGTCCTTATTGTTAAAAAACATTTCGCTAAATGGGGTTGCATTTCTCCATATTTTCGCCACCTTGAACTGAAAAGGAAACTTCTCCTGCTTGGTTAAAAATTAAAGAATTTTCCTCATATTCTTATCTTTTTCTTCTTTTTTCAAGTCCACGGGTTGGTTTGACTTTGTTAGTTAAACAGGTATCACAACAAGAAGTTGGAGTGTTTTGGCTGCGGTGTCTTTTATGTTATCTGCTTGTTTCACTCCTTTTTTACCCATTTATCACCTTCTTAATGATGGAAAAGAAGACCATTAACAAGGAAAGAGGAGAGTTCTTGCTTGCAAATCAGAGAAAAATAGTTTCTTGCAAAAACGGTTCACCGAATTAGCACTTCACGAAGTAAAAGTATCTCTGTTCTTGCCTTAAAATCCCACAGTTTGATACTAAAAGTGTATTTGCAACTTCATGTCATCCATGTGTCATCATATTTGCCCACAAACTATTATTAGTTCTTTGATGACTTGCAGAAAATATTGGCTAATGTTTCAAGAACTTTTATGAGTTTCTTATAAATAAAAAGAGAACTTTTTATAGGTTATGGTGTTTGTTTCGGTTGTGTTTTTTTTTGGATGCACGGGTGGGTATTGGTGGTGGGTAAATTTGTATTTGGGAAGTGTATCTGTTTCTTAGCATTCTGTCTTGTTGCCTGTTCCAAGCTCGTCAAATTGCTACTTTTAGATCTGCTGTCATTTTAATTGACTTGGGTTGATACTAAGATAGTTTAAGAAAAAATTGTTTGGATGTGTATTGTTATATTAGGTTTGATGGGAAGGAGTTAAACTAATATTTTGAACTGCAAAAAGGAAAGAAGTTAGTTGAAATCAGGTCAGATGATTTAGTAGTTTATATTTATGTAGAGTAAAAAGATTGACATTAGGAAAGACATGAACTATTCGATGTGTCCACATAAATATAGATCAATAGAAACAGAATGCAAGGAGTGTATCAGAGGCTTGTCTCTTTGGAGCTTCTACTGTTGCAGTAAGAAGCAAAAGCCTATTTGCTCATTATTTTTTTGAAGTGGATTCTTTTTATATAAACACCAGGATGGTATTAGGTATATCTTATAGTTTGTTACATCTATATCTTTGAGTTTATCTCTCATTAGGCCATTACTCCCTTCCCTGTATAAGGGAAAGAAAGCTAAAGTGGAAAACAAAAGAAGGTGAGGAGAATATCATTTGCAGCTGTAATAACTGCAAAAATATTTCCAGGTACTACTCTAGAGACGACGCTGAAGACTCTGTCAAATATATCAGCGGAACAATTCTTGATGATCGCCCTATTCGTGTTGATTTTGATTGGGGATTTCAAGAAGGCAGGCAATGGGGCCGTGGTAGGAGTGGTGGACAGGTAATCTCCTCAAAGGCTCATCTTTTTATCTTGAGATTCATACTAGCATTTGATCTGATATACATTTTTCCCCAGGTACGCGATGAATATCGTACTGACTATGATCCAGATATCCTTCTCTTCTATCGTTAAATTTGTGTTAATAATCTTCACTCAACTTCTTAGCTATTTTTTTTAAAAAGTCATTTTTTTATTTTCTAGTTATTTTCTTAAATTTTTTAAGTTCAAATTAAAATGTTTTGTCCTATCATGCACTAAAATGATGAATATTCCGGAATTGAACAAAACAGACATGGAACTTGTAGGATAGAGCTAGTCAATCTTAATTCATTGTATGCAGAAGGATGTCAAACCAAGTACTCTTAGCTAACTTGTTTAGGAAAATGTCTTTTAAAAGCAGGGAAGTGTATGTAAAAGTCTGGCGAAACTTGGCATACTATTGTCATGTATGCCAGTATGGTATAAATGAATTGAGGAAAAAAAAGTATCTAGTTTAGAGGGTTTACATATTCTAATATTATGTGTATACGTGGTGTGTGTGTGACTAGTCTGTTTGGCAATTGAAACTGAAGTGGTATCTGACTCTAGCTAATATGTTCAATATTATTCCTCTATACACAATTATGCTTGAGGTGATGCAACATCTTAGGTTACTTAAGTGCCTTCTTGAGAAATATCTCTGTAGTACTTGATCGAGATTGAGTTTGAGATCGAGGGAGGGAGTACATCTCTATAGCATTTTCCCAATAAGCACTTACCCTTGTGAAGCTGCTTGGGGCATCAAAAGGCTTGTACTTCAGCTGTTTTTTTTGCGGGTTCTATGTAACCAATTACCATGTACAAAAACCATAACCGTCTGCATCAAGCAAGTTACTTGATAAGGTAGGGGATAAAGAGTCATAAAAAAAAGGTAGGGATAAAGCAAAAGCTTCTTTCCTCTTGTGATCATATGATTCTACTCCCTCTGTCCCAATTTATGTGACTTACTTTCCTTTTCAGTAAGTCCAAAAAGAATGACACATTTCTATATAAAGTAACAATTTAACTATGAAATGACTATTTTACCCTTAATGAAATGATTTACAGCCACACAAATTTCCATCATTCATTTTGGACCACAAGTTTTAAAAGTCTTCCTTCCTTTCTAAAATTCCGTGCCGAGTCAAAGTACCTCACATAAAAAAATGAGGGAGTATAACGTTCTTTCTCAAGTGTTAGTGACCCTGTTGTGTAATGCTTTGAGTGAATAAGCCAGAGTCTCAAGTATTTTTGTTTTTATGATGCTGGTGCCCGGCCAGCTTGTGGGTACCTTGGCTATTCCACCGGGTACCTGCTATGCCACCTCCCCCCAGCTGCCAGCAGGAGTACCACCATTGTTTGGGCAGGAACGGGTATCACAAATGTGTTTCAAAAGCTTTAGTGTTTGAAATTTCAACTGGTAGCAAATGTGATGTTGCAAAGTTTTAATAGGCAATGTTTTTCTTTGTTAGTTATTTTCCAAGGAAATATTTCGAAGTAGATCCTCCTTAATCTTTTGTCATGAACTAGAACTTCTACACTTTTTTGTGTAAGTGACCATCTTTTCAGGAGATGAATTTTGGCTCACAGATATGTTTACTGGATCAAGGATAGGAAAGGTGGTTGACATTGTTTACATGGTTTGCTAATATATGTGTTTTAAGATTTATTGTTTAACCCAATTTATCAAAGAAAAGAATATTGTTCAACCCGTGAAGATGCACACACTAATACTTTACTTTTATGGCTAATCAATTTAGTAAGTTTTCATCACCCTATCGGGCGATTGGTTGAAACTCTAGCATGAAAGTCCAAGCAACTAGAACAATGCTAATTTTTGCATTTGTTCACCCTGAAGATGTCAGCAGGGTTTAAGAAATCATTCTTTCATTTTTCTTCATTATATTTAAAAATTTAGGACTATCTTTTAATACCTTAACTAGCAATACGTCGAGGTGGTTATGGAAAATTGGTCCAAAAGGAATTGGAAGCACAAAGGCAGCTAGTGGATTATGGTACAGGATCGTTGGGCGCGTACCCACCAGTTATGCCGCCACCTCACTGTAAGTTCGACTCTTCTTAACTTTGTAATTAGTTGTTTCTTCGATAATGTTGTCTCTTTCTTGCGTCATAGCAAATAGCTTCTTTCTCTCATTTTTTTTAATCCTTGAAATGTGGAATGTAAAGAATGTAGATATTTTTCTTCTTCCTTTTTTTTTTCATCAAGGAAATATTTGATTCAACAGTCAACTTGAAGTGCCTGGTTACTGCATATTTTGATTTTACTACTACAGGACTTGTGTGTGCTTCAATGTGGTAGAAAGCATTTGACTTAACCGTGGGGTTTGTGGTGGAGGGATAACTGTCTCTTACAAGTAAAACTAGTGTTAATTAGTTCAAAGTCAATGGCGAAGTTCAGTTCTTCTGTCTTGTTATTTTCTGTTTGTGTCAGTGTTGATAGTGAATTTGATTTTATTTTTTGGTTGAATGAAAATATTTTATTCAACCAGTATAACATTATGTACAACTAGCACTTGCAGCCAACAACCAAACAAAAAGCCTTACAAATTCTCTAGCCAATCTGAACAGGCTCTATTTTCATTCAACCAGTATAACATTATGTACTACTAGCACTTGCAGCCAACAACCAAACAAAAAGCCTTACAAATTATCTAGCCAACCTGAACAGGCTCAGGACTAGCTTTACAAATAAGGGAACCAGTTCAAACTATTCAGTCAATCTGCCAATTTATATTTTTCTTGACCAACTACATGCACTATCAGAATACTATCCCTGATGATGGCTTTATACATCCTGCTTCTTTGAGTTCAATCTTTTGTTTTTCCTCTCTATCCATATGGCATAAACAGCTGTTGCAAACAGGACCCCCAATATAGCATTTCTGGGCTTCATATTTGTAACCTTCTTGGATAGCCATCCAACCTCAGTACTCCAGCTCCCAATGTGCCTGTCAAGTCTCAGCCACTCTGCAGCAGAATTTTCCAGACCTTGTGAGAACAAGCATTGGCAAAAAAGAGATGAACTTGAGTCTCCATCAGTCGTGTTTCACAAAGAACACAATCTGTGGGCTCTTGGATGCCCCATTTTGATAAGCCTTTCAACAGTGGTTAGTTTGTGATGCAAAGCTAACCATAAGATAAACCGATGTCTAGGGACCAGTCCATTGAGCATAACTAGAGTTTTTCACTCCACTTTTGGAAAATGGGAAGCATTGTACCATATGCTGCATTGATGCTAAATCTGTTTGACTTGTGCATATTTGGTGAACTCGAGCTTGAATTCGGTCCCTAGAAGCAAAAATTTTCCTAACAATCCAGCTTGCTTGCTTTGGTGTCACGATCTGGTTTTTCGAGTCATGATGGCACCTACTATAACCCACCAGTAGGTAAGCCAACCCGTAACCCGGAACAAGTAATGGGTTTGAGGGTAGAAACTAAACAAGAGTAGGCAAAATTTAAGATAACAATATAAATAGGCGGAAGCAAACCAAAACATATATATACAATTAAAGATCCCTCCTAGAACCTAAAAGTCACTAGTACAGAGCTACTAGCAAAAGGAGTACAAGTCCCAAAAGTGGACCACAAAAACTGGACTATCTCGCAAGGCAAAAGACAAGTCTATATATATATAGATTGAGACTGAAATAGTACAAAATGTCGTGTGCTCACCCCCATCTCCAGATCAAACTACTCCAAGCTTGATATCAACGTTGGCCACTGGTGCTTGGACCTGCATCACGAAAGCAGATGCAGAGCGTAGCATCGAAAAATGGAAAACTGGGTGGATGGTCGATAATACTGGAGGTAAAGCTAACTCATAGGCAACCTCGCCAATTGCCTTCAAAATATCAAAATGGCTTATATACCTGGGGCTAAGCTTGCCCCGCCTCCAAAATCTCATCATGCCCTTCATGGGCGATACTCGGAGAACTACCCGGTCACCAACTGCATACCTCAACGGTCGACGCCTTTGATCGCGTAACTCTGATGTCTACTTTGAGCCGTCTGCCTATCCTGAATCACCTTCACCTGATATAAGGGCTCATGAAGCAAATCTGTATCATGCGGCCTAGGCTCCGTAGACTCAAACAAACCAATTGGAGAGCGACAACGCCTACCATATAAGGCCTTGAACGGGGCCATCTGAATACTAGAGTAGTAGCGGTTGTTGTACGCAAACTCCGCCAAAGGCAGGAATTGGTCCCATTTAACTCCAAAATCCATAACACAGGCCCGCAACATTTCCTCAAGGACCTGAATAGTACGCTCCGACTGGCCATCCATCTGTGGGTGAAATGATGTGCTTAAGGTGGACACGGGTGCCCAACTCCTCCTAAAAAGCCCTCCAAAAGTTGGAAGTGATTGAACCCCGGTCTGAAATGATAGAAACACGCATGCCATGAAGACGAACCACCTCCCAAATGTAGATACGAGCCAACCTCTCGGCACAGAAGGTATTATGAACAGGAAAGAAGTGTGCTGACTTGGTCAATCGATCCACGATGACCCAAATGCTGTCAACACCTCTAGATGTCCGAGGCAACCCCACAATGAAGTCCATAGTGATACACTCCCACTTCCACTCCGCCGGAATGGGTAATCTCTGGAACTCACCACCAGGCCTCAAATGCTCGGCCTTTACCTGCTAGCAACACAAACAACGGGATACGTAGTCAACAATATCTCCTCATACTGCTCCACCAATAATGCTGCCTCAAATCACGATACATCTTAGCTGCGTTGGTATGTTCCAGATGAGTCTCATGTGCTCCAATATGATTCAATTGAGTTGGATGATCGCCTAACCTTTATAGAGGCGCCGGTTACCATTCTACCCACAAATGTTAGGTAGTTGCAGTCGAGAGCCATTCGTGTTGTTAAGGTTCATTAGAGGCATCGTCCAATCGAGGAGGCTACCTAGGAGATTGAGCAGGAGATGCGGGAGCAGTTCCCAGCTTATTTGAGTCTTCAGGCACTTCTTGACTCTTACTTTCGCGGATGTAAGTCTTTTTCTAAGTAGTGGATATTGTAATGACCCTCAAGTTATTTCTGTGTAGCCGCCTTTTTTCGGTAGTTATAGCTTTCCTAGAGCGATCCCAAGTCATTTATGTCTTGTTGGCAATGAGTGTTCGATCGCCTGGTCGTTCGTTTGGGTTTTATGCTCGTTTCCTATTTAGAGCTTTTGAAACTTGAATAGTTGACATTAGTAAAAACAACAGGTAAACGACCTCATAATGGAATTCTGACGTTTCCATGAACTCCGAAATGGCCAAATTAGGCTAGTAGCATGGTTGACACAAGTATCGAGGCCTACTGTGTGAGTTTGGACCATTAGGCGTTTTAGCCTTTGAAATATGACCTAAGGTTGACTTTGGTCAACATTCTTGGAAAATGTGCTCGGATGTAAATTCCATCAGCGCGGTTATTTCCGGAATGTCGAGTTTGGTCTTGAACGACCTTTCATTTGCTTCTTGAGGCTTCCGGTCTAATCCCAAGGTTTGCTGTGGAATTGGGCTAAAAATGACCTTTGGGAGTGGGACCCACATTTTATTGAGATGACCTCTGATGGAAATTCTGACTGCGCCATTGAGTCCGGAACGTCGAATTTAGTGGATAGCATAGTCTGTATGCGCGCATGGGGTTCTAAATGAATTCCGAGCATCCCGTCGGAGACTTTAAAAAAATAGCAAAGGCTGAAATCTGGTGCAGCCCTTTTAACGACCAGATTTTGGGCTTTTCAGTGACCGGATTCGTCTTTTTAAAGCCCCATTTCAGCTTTCAGCCCTCATTTTAAAAGTGTGATATCTTGAGCTTTAGAGCTCCAAATTGAGTGATTCAAAGCTCCATCTTGTGGGGTTTTTCGCAAAGAATGCGTTGGCGTGGTTGGAATTCATATTTGAAGGTTCGTTGGAGGTAAGAATTACGTCATTTTTTAGCTCAATTTTTGGGAAATTTTGGAAGATGATTTCTTGGCCATTTTAGGTCGGAATTAGGTGATTTAAGAGCCTAGATTGTGATGTCACTTGATGTAACCACAATCTAAGCTCTTGAATCACCAAATTCAGGCCTAAAATTGCCAAGAAATCATCTTCAAAAATTGAGATCGAAAATGAGCTATGGCAGCAGTTAAAACATAATTCTTACCTGCAATGAAGCTTCAAATACGAATTCCAATCACTCCAACGCTTTCTTTACGAAAAATCCCACAAGATGTAGCTTTGAATCACTCAATTTGGAGCTCTAAAGCTCAAGATATCACACTTCTAAAATATGAGGTCTGAAAGCTGAAATGAGGCTTTTAAAAGATGAATCTGGTCGCTAAAAAGCCCAAAATCCGGTCGCTAAAAGCCCAAAATCTGGTTGCTAAAAGGGATGCACCATATTTCAGCTTTTGCTATTTTTTTAAAGTTTCCGATGGGGTGCTTGGAACCCCGTGTGCGTATATGGACTTTGCAACTCCACTTAATTCAACGTTCCGGACTCAATTGCACAACCATAATTTAAATTAGAGGTCATCTCTGTAAAAAGTGGGTCCCACTCCCGAAGGCCATTTTAGCCCAATTCCACAGCGGGCCTCGAGATTAGACCGGAAGCGTACGAAAGGTCGTTCTAGATTAAACTCGACATTTTGGAACTAACAGTTCTGACGAAATTTTCATTCGAGCGCGTTTTCCAAGATTGTTGACCAAAGTCAACCTTAGGCCAAATTTCAAAGGCTAAAACGCCTAATGGTTTAAACTCGGACCGAAGGCCTCGATACTCGTGCCAACCATGCTACTAGCCTAATTTAGCCATTCCGAAGCTGATGGATTCCATTCTGAAGTCGTTTACTTGTCGTTTTGACTAAAGTCAACTATTCAAGTTTCAAAAGTCCTAAAACAGGGAAATGGGCATAAAACCCAAATGAACGACCAAGCGACCGAACAGTCAGTGCCAGCAAGTCATAAATGACTTGTGGTCGCTCTGACGAAAGAAGGCGGGTACACAGAAATAACCTGGAGGGTCATTACATTTGGGGCCTCCATGTCATCTTAATTCCTGCCTTTTATGTGGTAATTGTGTACCCAAAGAACCCACAACTCATCCTTCTTCATAGACACTGCCAATAAGAGTTTGCCAAATGCTGTTTTATTCCAGATAAAGAAATCCAGAATGTATAAGCCACCAGTAGACCTAGGCTGATACATTGTAGCCCAAGCCCCAAAGGCCTTTTCACAGTTTTCATTGGTTAAAAATTCCTGCCTATACTAGTCACCATCGATAACACCTTAGGCAATTGGAACTTCTGAGCCCAGTATGTGTGCATCTCAACTAAAACACTTCTAATAAGCTGGTTTCTACCACCATAGGACAGAAAGCTAGAAGTCCAATATTTTACCTTGCTGGAATTCTTTCAACCAGGGGCATACATTGGCTTATAGTTAACTTCCTAGAAGATAGTGGTATACCCAAATATGTGAAGGGCATCACACCTAAAGAAAAGTGAAATTCAGACAGCAGTGACTCTAAATTCAGGTTGAACCCCAACAATATATAAGCAACTTTTTCCATGTTTGCTGTCAGTTCAGAGACTGATCAGAAATGCTCAAAACAGTTAAGCATCATTTGGATGTAGATCCTATCTGCTCTACAACACATAAGCAGTTCATCAACAAAACATATATGTATCAACCACAACCTCACATTTAGGATAGAAGTTGAAATCAGGGACGTATTGTAGCCTTTTGAGGGATCTATTCAAGTACCTTATAGCTAGTACATAAAGGTAACGAGCTTGGAAACTAGGTGTAAGTCCTCCATGCAGCAGTTTTTTAAAGCATAATTAACAGTACTTACACAATTTGGAAAGAGAGGAACCACAGAATTTTTGAAGACAAAAGCAATCCTGTGCAGAAAATCAAGATGAATTGTATTCTTTTGTTCCTTTTTTGGTGTAAAGAAAACTATTTAGAGGAGACTGAATCACTAGTTGATATGATAGGTTCCTTGTGAAACTGTAGTCCTAAGCATGGTTGGGTTATTGTAATTGTAGATAGCACTGTCATGGTGCAAATCTAATTCATATATATATATATATATATATATATATATATGTTACCAGTTTCAAAAAAAAAAAGTACTTACACACCCCATAATCAGCTCAACTAGTCTAAGGGGAAGACGAAGCTCCAATACCATCACCCTTAGATATTACCATTCAACTGAGTCATAAGCCTTTCTTATATTAACCTTGACTATGCATCTACACACCCTTTTGGTAATACTCATTCACTAGTTCATGGGCCATAATGACATTAACTAGTATATTTCTCCCTTCAATAGGTGCAGATACCAACAATATAGTCTACGACTATCTTAAGCTGAGTAGTAATAATCTTGGAAATAAGCTTGTAAAAGGGTGGTAGAAGATGCAATAGGGAAAAAATCTTTAACAAAGGCAGGGTTAGTTAATTAATAGCGCTCAGAAGTTACCATTCTGAAGAACTGCTGCACTGACATCATCAACAGTAGGCCAGGAGTCTTTGAAAAACTCAGCAGGGAAGCCATCACTGCCTGGTGACTTATCATTTGGGTAGGGCATTTAGAGCTAGAACTACATCTTCTCTGTTCACCTTCTTCATAAGGTGTTGCTGCTGCAGATTGAGACATCAATTCCTTGCAATGCTAATATCAATACAAGGAAGTGTAACTGCTGCTTCCCTTGTAATTTTTCAAAGATATGTAGAAGTTCCTGCTGAATAAGATCAGGATCAGTTAGTTTAATTCTCTGTTCAGTGTATATGGGCCACCTTATTCCTTGCCTGTCTGGCTTTCAAGTGTGCATGGAAATACTTAAGAGTTCGCATTACCTCCAGATATCCAAGTTGCCCATTTCTTCAGATGTACTCTTACTTCTTTCTCAGTATCAATCAATTGAGGATTAAATAAGTCTTCATTGAGTTTGTCCTGGAATTGTTGCAAGTTGGTTCTCAACTATACTAGTTTGTGGTCTCTATTGAGTAAAACTTCTTACTCATTCCTGTAACTTTTGCCTCCAATAGTTTTGAGTTTCTTCCAGACCACAAACATAGAATACCCCTTTTATCTCCTGGCTCAAACTTCCTGGGCAGCTGTGTGAAAGTCATCTTGCTTGAGTAACACTGTCAAGAGCCTGAAAGGCCTCTTCAATGGTCTGGTAAGCAGTCCAGTATTTAGTAGCACTGGGGAATGAATTGAGCACCCGGGAGCATGAAATCAGACTCTACATGCCCATAATTAGCAAACCAGTCAGCACTGCCAAACATCCAATCATTGTTACTATGTACAGTCTTCAGCCCCTCTTTTTTTGAACTAGGAGTATTCACATCCTCTTTTAGTAGCCTGCCCAAGACTCAAGTGAATTCAGACTATAAGCGTAAAAGTCTTTTTCCTCCCACTTGAATAGAAGAATGAAGGAACTCCTTACAGTCAAGTGGTTGAATGCTCCTCTACAACTTCCTTTCGCCAAACATATCAGGAACGATTTCTTGGTGTGTGATTCTGCTCCCCATTCTGCCAGCAGCCTATGGTTGATAAGAGGTTAAGCCTTTACCAGTGGTTGTGCTTTACCAGATCCAAAAAGGAGAGATCATCTAGCATTGTTTGAAGTCTCTAGTTTCATTCTGATGAACAGGGACCCCAGGATCTGTCTTCAGTAGTAATATGGTGTTGAAATCACCCAAGATCAGCCAGGGAGAAGCATCAGTAGGTACAATTGCTCTTTGTTTATCCCATAAAACTTGTGTATCTGCAATGGTTTTAGTCCATACACAAAGGTGACTAGATTAACAAAGCTTGAGTTCCTATCCTCAATCTGGCAGATATTAAGTTGTGATATAGCTGTCAGAGTAACTACTGTCACATTTACAGGTTCCCAACACGACCAGGTCCTCCCATTTGGTGCATAATCATTGTTAGTAAAGAAGTTCCTTTCTCTACCAAATTGTAGGTGAATTTCCTTTGCTTTAGGGCTCTTCACTCTTGTTTCTATAATGCCAGTAACCCTCCACCTTATGCTTAAGCAGAAAAGAATTCATCTTTTCTGCTTGTAGGGCCTATTCAGGCCTCTTATGTTCAAAGATGTGATGTCATAGGGGTTGGGGTGGTTCAATAGATGTAATCCCTTTGAAACCCTCGGAAATTGTCACCTGCATCTGTAGCCCTGTATCTTCAATTCCAGGAGTAGCTTGTGCACTTCTCTCCTTGTGGTCTTCCTGAATTCTGAGGGGTGCACTGGCCGTAGCAGCTAGGACCTCATAGTTGATAAGCCCTTTGTTTTTGCTAGTATCAATCTGCACTTGCTCCCCTTTGTCAACCTCACCCAATCGTGGTACAACTTGTACATCCACTGCCTTCGACTTCCATTTTATTTTCTCTTTCCTTTTCTTCCTGCGTACAGAACTTTGTCATCCATTCATATTCCACATCCTGTTCCAACATCTCCCATTTTTTTTTTTTTGAGAAGGTAACAACTTGTATTCTATTCCAAAACAAAAAACCAGAACCTGCCACAGCAAGTTACAGGTTCCTTATTACAATTGTGGAGAGTACCAGGAAGATCTTTAATCCTATAGCAAAATTTACAAGGAACCTAAAACATCTTTGACTGATTTTAGATCTACCATGTACTCCTGTTTACACCAAAAAAGAAACAAAACTGAGCAGTTCATCTTAATCTTTTGAATGGAATTGCTCTTGTTTTGGAAGCATCTGAGGTTTCTTTCTTTCCACACTGACCACCAGATGCAAGCCGGAATGATTTTCCATCTTTCTTTATGCCCGGTAATGCTTGCATAACTGCTCCATAGCTTCAGAGTCTGCGTAACTTTCCTAGGCATAACCCATTTAATGTCCTTCTGATTGATAAAGACATTCCACAAAATGTTGGTTATTATACAGTGAAGGAAGAGATGGTTGACAGTCTCTACTTCTTCTTCACCACATAGTAGGCACCTAGAACTCAGTGGAATATTTAGTGGAATATTTCTTTTCGTAAGATTTTCCTGGGTCAAAACTGCCTGCTTAGCAAGGAGCCAAGTAAAACAAGACACCTTGTAGGGGATTTTAGTTTTCCATATCAACTTCCATGCACCCATTCCTCTGACTGTTACAAGGATTAATTTTTTTGTATGCTCTTCTAACACTGAAATTGTCCTGATTGTGATCCTGCCATCCCAAACTATCTTGTGCATCAATAGTTCCTTTGAACTGCCCCAAGACCTTGTAAAACTCCACCAACCTTTGGATCTCCCAGTCATTTAGAGGTCTTCTAAAGCTCAGATTCCACCCTTGGTTTGACCACATCTCTGCTACAGTGGCCCTTTGCTGCTGGTTTAGGGTGAAAAAGTCCGGGAACAAGGTTTTTAAAGATCCTTGTTCCAGCCATCTATCTTCCCAAAAAACATCTCCCATTCTGTTTCTCAATGTTCAGCTCAATTGGGAGGGGCTGGGTAATGTCGATCTCGATCAATACACAGTGTGGGAAATCCTTTAACTGTGAGCTGTTAGCTTATCAGTGTATTCAGGTTTACCCAAAAAGCTCCCAATTCAAACCAAGTTCTCCTCTGTCCAATATTGTAGAGGCAGTCCTGGGAATCGCATCCAGAGGGGCACCACTCTCATTGATTCCTTCCTCACCTGATAATCAGGAAGCCAATCCGTAAGAATCACAGGTCTATTGTGGAATGTATAAGGACCCTTCTCTGTGATGGTAATCTTATCCTCCGAAGACTCAAATCTAAATATGAAATACCCATCATCATGTAGGAATACTTTAGGAGTTTCAACGCCATTCCAAACTCTGTATACAGAGTTCAACATCTCCTTAAAGTTAAACGTTGGATTCCCACCTATAACATAACCAATCAAAGCACTTTACCATTTATGGCATTAACGGTAATTTCATTAGGATTAAGGTTTCACATCCTTTATTTCACCCTTCATTTAAGGGGAATAAAAGTTGAGCTTCATACTTTGCTTCACTGTGCGATTATCTTTTTACTACATCAGCCATCGGTGAAGAAAGCACAGGTCCACCGGCAGAGTTTGTGACTTCCCTTGCCGCCATAGCGACATCGTCCTCCACCTCAGTTGGTTTTGCCACTCACGCAGCTGTCTTTGTTGGGGCCTGTTGAATCGCCTTTGTGCGCACAATTTTGATTGCGAACCAGTTCTTGTGTTCCCAACTCCAGCAAAAATTGGTCTAATTGAACTGATGGAAGCTTCTGGGAAATGCCTGTTTCTGGGGTGACCATTTGGGTATCATTTTCCTGATTCGAAGGTGTCTTTGGAATAGTTTTGAGGGGTATTTTTGTCAAGCCATCGTGAAAGTGCACGTTAGTGAAACCCTTCTTAACATGCGCCTTCAGAGCTTGGTTACTTTGCTTTGTATCTATCTCTCTTCGTGAAGTTCTTATCGTACACCTCACTCGTTCTAATATATGTGCCTTACAATTTATGAGTTATAATCATAGCCGTCAGAGGAGTGGTTTTTTTAATATAAAATACTGCACCTATTAGCACAATGTCTACATTCTGAATGCTTCTTAGAAAATCAAACGCGTATGGTCAAAAGAATTGTATAAGTTTAAGCATGGATAGATCTGGTTGTTAATGATCTCGGTTTTGTTCCAGTCCCTAAATTTTGAGCTGGCCTATATAAAATCAGAGATTTAAGCTTGAGAGGATCTCTAACAAGAGATAAAGGAAGAAGAAGAGATTGAATCAACCAGTTGAGGATTTCAAATTAAGCTTGAAATAGTTGATTCAATTGACCTTCACGCTCCACTGAGTTTTTTCTTGCACTTCCAATATCTTCACATCATCCCGAGTTTATCTGCGGTTCTCAAACTGTTGATTTTGCAATACACTATAATATGATTTAAAAAAGTGTGGCACGCTTGTTATAGACCTTTTCCTGTGTCTCTGTCATTGACTGATAAAAGAAATGCTGCAGATGGTGGTAGACATAATGGTGGGAACCATGGTCGTGGAGGCTCTTATCGACATGGTAGAGGTAAGCTCTTCAAAGCTTTTAATTCAGTTCTAATGCTCTGCGACATTGTATTTTTTCGTTTCATTTGAATAGATTAAACAAATAGGAGTAACTCTTTATCTTACGTGGAAAACAGACTATCATCGCAAGCGACACAGGGAAGATGACCACCATCGGCCAGATTATCCAAAGAGGACTTATGAGCGTGAATCTAGGAGAAACTCTGATCATGAATCCAGACCGGTATTTCCTCTTTTATACTCTTTGAGCTGCATATCCTTTTATCTCTCTTCGGTTTTAGTGAAACGTTGTTGTGCAGGAAAAGAATCCACGTTTCCGTGAGAGTGGTGATTCTGATGAAGAGGATGATGATGATAGGAAGCGACGTACCTAGTTGTTTTATTTTTCTAGATGTAGATTGCTGTGTGACCTTAAAAAAGAGTTGAAAACCTGCTCTTTTATGCTCTCATTAAAAATGTTGTACATTTAGGGAACGTATTTGCACCAAGGAGTAATCGTTGCTTCTTACTCTTGTTTTACCTTTCATTTATTAGTATTTGAATTTTTTTTTTTTAAATAGTGTCTCAGCTTAAACAAGCCTTCTCATGCACAACTCAAATGTTTGAGGGAAATTTGGTTTTGTATCCCTTTACAAATGTGTTTAGTTTTATGATTATCTTTTTACAGGAGATGGGTAAAAATACTCTAGTTGTAGTGCTTAAAAATACTCATAATATGGTAATTAATTTCTAATCAAGAAAATATAGGACACTCGTGAAATTTCACTTCTAGAAGTTTGAACTTCTGATGTTCTTGAAACATCAAGGCATGGATGTTTGGATTGTACTTACAATATCACATTTCCAATTGCACAAGAAAATCTAGATTGAATTATTTCATGGCTGGTGACCCAAAATGAGATAATTTGATGGGCGGTACTTGAGAAAACAATGGGTTAATATTTTATACCATATCTTTTAAAAGATACATACAATCAAATACACACGATCTGTAGACTGAATTAATTAAGTGTAAATTAGGTATATAGAATATTTTATAGTAATATTCTCAAATTATAGCAGTAGAGTTTGAATTTCATTGTATAACATTTAATATCTCAAGCTATAGCATTTTATTAAAAAATATAATGTTATATTCAAATTATTAAAAAGAGTTGTTAAAATAAAAAAATAAAAAAATAAAAAAACGGACGAACTAATAATGGAAAATGGGATCCTTTATTAATTAAATTAAATATAATTATTAATTAGTGTTAATAGATTAGCACGTTTTAAAGGATTTTAAAAATTTCTAGATTAGTTAGTTGTCTTAATTCTCTCTAATTAGTTTAAATGAGATTAATTTTCGATTTAATTACTTAAAAAGCTCTACCAGATTGGCATCAACGTACAAGTCATTTTGTTTTCCAAAATTTCACGATTCTTTTGAGATTTGCAGATTTTAATTTCGTTTTTTATTAGTAATTGAATAAATTTTGGCGTTGGAAACAATTTGATTTGATTTGATGGAGAACATTGTGTCGATATTAATTAAACATGGTGGAAAGTGGAATTCATCAGGTTGATTTTAATTATGATTTGTTTGTTTTAATTATGAATTGTTGGTTTTAATTATATTTGTTGTTTTTTACATGTATAACAGTGTTAGATTTTTTTGATTATTGTTAGATCTGAAATATAGTTTGTATCTTTTTTTTTTTTTTGGATGAAACAATTATGTTACGTATAGCATATTTGAAAAACAATAAGTAAATGTAAATGTGTTTGAGTTGTAATTAAATTGAAGATTCGCGTGTTAATTGACTTGTGAAGAAAATAGAAAAACGAACAATGTATTTATAACTAGACAAAGAATAATTAGATATAATTCTTTGTACAGGTGAAGTATGACAATTGTATGAATAATGTATGAAACTTATATAAAATTTGTATTTAATGGTAAAACGTGTTCAGATAATATTCAAAAAATAAGTAGATATAATTCTGTGTACTGGTGAAGTATGAAAATTATATTAATTGTGTATGAAATTTATACGAAACTTGTATCAATTGTGTATGAAAGTTCATTTTTTGTTGAACTTACAGTATATGTTTCTGTTGAAATTATAATATATGTTTTGTATTAATTTTGTATAGAAACTATATTTTTTTTGTTTAATTGAAGTAGTGTATATGTCAGTGAATGATATATTAAATGTGTATGAAGTTTGTATGAATTATTTTGCAATTATATAGTGTGTTGCACTAAATGTTATTTTATATTGTGAAACATTTTTAGATGGAGGGCATCATATATGATACGTCTACTCTTTATACTGGTTTAGTTAATGCTATAATAACTCAACTTAATATAGAAGAAAATATAAATTCTATTGAGATAAAATATATTGATAGCGATATGTGTCCACCTATTAATATTCATAATGATGTTGGGGTAAAAGTTTTTCTAGATCAGAAGAAGGTGAATTTAGATTTCTTGACAAAATATCCATTATGCATCTCTTTTAAAGATCGTGAGATGTATATGAAGGTCATGGAGTTATTATTACTGATAGAATAAATTATGATGTTAGTTTAGCACAGACTAACGTTGATTTATACTCAAACAATTCTATTCGTTTGATCGAAATGAATTTAGACGGAGTTGTCAATGATAATAGTGAAAGAAATAATGATGTAATATGTGACCACTCCAACCTATTTGTAGCTGATAATCAGATTTACAATAATAGGGAAACACTTAAGGAGGTTAGGAGGCATGTTGGACTTGTCGAAAAATCAGTTTTCGTGTTGCGCGTTGTAATGCATCTAAGTAAGTGTACACAACTGTTTTAAGTTATATTTTTTTATTTGATTTGTTTTACTGTATAAAATTTAAATTTAAATTTTCTTAATTTTGAAACAGTTATCACCTGAAGTGTATCTCTGATACTTGTTCTTGGATGATGAGGGCATCTAGTTTGAATAAATCAAATTTATTCAAAGTTAGGAAGTATAATGCTCAGCACACTTGTTCTATTAGAGATAGAGTGTATGCCAGACGCCAGGGGATAACTGACGTTGTAGATGTCTTGATAATGGAGAAGTATATTGATCCATCTACGGTATATACTCCAAAAGATATAGCTGCTGATATGTTGAAATTGCATGGCGTTTCGTTGACGTACATACAGGCATGAAGAGCTAAAGAAAAAGCAATAAAGTTGGTGCGCGGAGATCCAACCAAGTCCTATGCCAGATTACCGAGTAATTTCGATATAAAAAATGAATTTAAAGTTTTTTTAATTGTTTAAATAGAAAAAATGACCATATAGTATGTTATCCTAATGAACTGGACTGTTCTGTTTCTTGTATTCTTTATGTATAAAATTTGTATACTTTTTGTATGTATCCTTGATGTATAAAGAAAGTATGTATCCTTTTTGTAACAATTAAGTGTTATTTGTGTATCCATTAAATTATACATATGATGTTGTAACTGTCGCATTATATAATTGTAAAAATTTCAGGTTATCTGTACATTTTGGAGAAAACATATCCAGGATCCGTTTTGAAAATAAAAAAAAAGAAGGTGATAAATTTTTATACGCATTTGTTGCGTTAGAAGCTTGTATTAGAGGTTGAGAGTATTGTATGCCAATTGTAGTTGTTGATGGGGCGGGATTAAAATGTCCATATGGTGGTATAATGTTAACTGCCAGCACAATGAATCCGGGAGGTATTTTTTGATCCTATTTAATTTTTCGATTATAACATATAATAAAATATGTTATAAATTATATTCTAATTTGTGTGATATTTTTTTAAAAAAATGGATCAGGTCATATACTTTCGTATGCGATAGTGGATTTCGAAAACGATGCTTCATGGACTTGGTTCTTTGAACAGTTTAAGGAAGCGTATGGAGTTAGACAAAACATGTGTTTTGTGTCGGATCGAAACGAAAGCATATGGAAAAGGACTGCTACTGTATATCCTGAATCCAAATATTATGCCTGCATATGACATCTGTCAGTCAATGTGTTGAAAAATTTCAATAGAAATACTGAAGATTTGAAGATTTTGTTTTTTATGTTGGCAAAAGCTTATACAAAACAACAGTTTGAGACAATTATGGGAAGAATAGACCAGATAGATACGCGCATACGACCATACTTGTTTGATATTGATTATAGCAAATGGTCAAGAGCTTACTCGAATTGTAAGCGCACATGGACCATGACTTCAAACATCGCCGAGTCATTGAATAATGTTAACATGTTAGCAAGGAGGTTACTGGTAATTTCACTTCTTGAATTTATGAGGGTAACAATTCAGAGGTGTATTCACAAGCACAATGAGGAGGCTGATAAGACAACATCTGATTTAACAAAAATTTTTTATCTTTATCTACAGAAAAGTATTGCTTTGTCTTGCAATATGAGGGTCTGTGTTTTATTGTATTGAATAATAAGTAATTGTATTTTACTTCCCAATATTTAGTGGCATGTATATTAACAATATCACATTTTAACTTTTAATTAGGTGATACCTTCAACTGTTGATCTGCATGCTGTAGCCGAAGGAGCAAAGAAGTACATAGTAAACTTGAACACAAGGATGTGTAGTTGCGGGAGATTTCAACATTATGATATACCATGTGGTCATGTAATTGCAGTTCTCAGATACAGAAAGTTTTCAAATCTAAACTTGTGGTAAAAATTTGACTTGGGTACTTTATCAAAATCTCCGAAATTTTCTGCAATAAGCCTGTTTAGAATAGATGGATCAGATACAAAATCAGAAATTGGTCCACATTTCAAATCAGTTACAGCAACAAATTCTTTTAAGCCAAAATGTAACTCTGTACCATTTACATTTATAACAAACATGTCATCCCTGTCATTTTCAATTTTTAAGAAGAAATATATGTCGTAACAACTGACATTGAATTTTTATGTTATGCAAATCGTAAAAAATTCAAACGGTGTTTCTTGTAAAAATTGTTGAAACTTGTCTTGACCTAGGAAGGTCAACAGATCCACAAACACATTCATGTTAATACATGAAGACAAATGTGTTAATGTGTTTGTATCTTCTTCTCCTATAAAATTGGTAAAACTAAATTAATACGTTTAAAATACTATATAATGTCATATAAAATCATATATACACTGCTATATTAAATGGACATTCAATCCAATTCATACACAAAGCATACAAAAATTGTACATCAGTTCATACACAAAGCATATAATATTAATACATATTTGATTTTAAAAAAAAATAATTTATGACTTTTAAACTATAAATTACTACTCAAACAGTATCAATACATTAATTCATACATCAAAATCAAAACATAAAATATACAGTTATAATACGTATAATAATAGTCAAAAATATACGACATACAACATTAATACATTATTCATACACCGATATTGTAATGGACAATAAAATCATTTCACACACATAGCATACAAAGTTAATACATTAATGCATACACTTCTATAATGAAATATAGTAATTATTTCATACACAAAATCATACAACATTAATACATTATTATATATCAAAAATCATACATTGCTGTAATCCAATTATATCTTCACAAATCATACAACATAAATCATACAATATTCATATATAATTATAATATACAATACTAAAAAACTCAACTCATATATAAATCATACAAATTTCATGTAGTATACTATTGACAAATAAAATCAAAATTAAACACACTTAAACAGAACATTTTAATTGAAATTTGAAAAAATCTTTTTACTGACCTTAACAACTTTTTTTGGTTTATTTGTGGCTTGTATCTCTGACCTATCAATTTCAATGCCTTTTGCTTTTTTTTGATTTTGTATTTATTATTCGTCAGCAAAATTAGACTCGGATTCAGATGATGTTTTCTTTTCCTTTCCTCTTCTTCCCCCTTTCCTTTGCCTCTTTATTTTTGTTTTTTTCCATCTTCGATTTAACTGACCTAGACTTCTCTTTTCCAGTTGATTTTTGTGTTTGAGTTTGTGACAAAATGTTGAATGAAGGAACATGAAAGTCCTCAGATATTGACTCATCGACCAATCTTCTACTTTTACGTAGGGTTTCACTACCTTTCCTCGACATTCTAACGAACTTAATATGGATGTTTGATTTTGGGGATGAACTGCTATGTGAGGATAATGGGGATGGGGATGATTCAGGCTTGATGGACGAGATGATGAGTGAGGCGTGTTTGAAGATTGATGTATGAATAGTAATATAAATGGTGAACAGTCAGGAAATTTAGGGAAGATGATGATTTAGGCGTGTGGGGAAAGATTGAGTGTATTGGGGGAAGATGGAGTGTACTGCTATAAGATGTCGTGTATTGGTTTAGATGGGGATGGGTAGTTATTGGATAACTGTAAAATATGGTGTAAATTAAAATCAAATCCCTATTATTTAGTTTTTGTCTTTAAAAAGATAACTATATACTGTGAAATTTAATCAATAATAATTAGTTATTTATTTTAAAAAGTTAAAACTGTAAAAAGTAACTGTATAATTAATCAGTAAAAATTTAAAGAGTTTGGTTTAAAAAAGGTAACTGAAAAAATAAAAGTAATTATTTAAACAATTAATTATTATTTAAATAATTACTTATAATTTTTTTAATTAATATATTTTTTATTGATATGCTATAATTCGATAATAATCTGCTATAAGTAGTTTATATTTAAAAAGTATGTTTATAACTTGATATATATCATCTTAAATGTGTGTGGAGTGTTATTTTTATATTAATTAATTATTTTTACATTTAAACATCATAATTAGTGGTCCAATAATAATGTTGAGCAATACAATCTTCTTGGGGTATTTATTTGTACACATTTTGTGAAAGCCAAGAGCTAGAGCCACATCAGTGCTGGATTCTAGTTCGTACGACGGTTCTGCAGAGATACAATATTTGTTACACGTATCTAAATTCCTATGTATCCGCCCTTCATTTATGTATCTCCCTTTCTTTTATGTATATATTCTTATTTTATATTTGTTTATTTATTAAATGTGTATGTATTTGTTTATCAAATATATATAAGTTGTTTTCTATCATGTATTTGAGCATGTTATCTGAGCCATGATCTAGTGTGTTTCCTTTAGTGTATATGAGACGGTTCTGTTATGTATATGATCATACTTCAATGAGATCGTTGTAGATCATACTTTTATGGAGTTACAGTAATGACAAACTCATTGTTGACGCGGTTAGCGATAATAATAACCCACTAAAGCCAAAACACACATTTATCGATTCAATTCCATTGAAAAATAATTGGATGCATACTTCAGATACATAACTAGTTTCAAATACATGTTATGTATCAGATGTACGCATATAACAGATACACCTAATGAATACATTTAATGAAATAAGGTGCATGAATCAGATACATAGTGCGAGATATACATTATTTTCTAAACATTAAAACTTGAAAAAAAAACTCGAAATTCTGAGAAACAAATTTGTATTTCTGAATAGTTGTTCACTTTGTCGTAGCTCGAAAATAAATGGAAGAAATTAGATTTTTTTGAACTTTTTAGAAGTTGTAAGAATACTCAAAAGTTGTTAAAAAAGTGATTTCCTCCTTAAATAAACATTTTAGTTACCATCGTTAATTAAACATGTTCCAAGGGATACACAAAGGATATTCTAAATCTGTTTCAGTTGTTAATTAATATGTTTTTGGCTAAATCATCCCTAAAGTATGATCTAAATATAAAGTACATCCTTGTGTTATATAAGTGGACAAAAAACATACTTGAACTATCCAAAAAGTTGCAAGATTCAGCCTTCTGTCTATTTTTTCAAGAAACTCACGCCACCAAAAAAAAATGTGTCAAGTCGAATGAATATATGTACACATGGTTAAACTAGTCAAGTTAAGTGATTTTTTTTAATTTTTAAAAATTGAGGGTTTAAATCATATTTTACACGAAATATATTCAAATTCTAAATATTTTTTGTAAAAATATGGCCAAATACTACTCCAACTTCAAAATTTTCTAATAAAGTAATTATTTTTTTATTTTCATAACTAAACGCCTACGTAATTTCACTAAATTTCCCTCATTTCTATATATTGTATAAAATGCGAATTGCATTGTATATATAATACATACTCCCCAAATATTTAATTAAAGAAAATCTCTAAATAGTTGGACATAATATTTTTAAAATGATTTTTTATTTACATAATCATTCTAACCATCGGAACCTAATGCATAAATATTTCAAAACTTATGTATTGTTGCAAGTCAATTTACTTGATGATGCAAAAAATCAACGCACAAAATTTAAATTTCGAGAATGAAAGATTCATTTCCTATCCATATCCTTATTCTTTTTAGGTAACTTTGATCTTCTCGTCGTGGCCAAGACATGACCATTTTTTTTATTGGTCAATCAGTTTCTTAACAAAAATAGTTTGAAGGATGATTCTTGTTAGTTTTTGGATAGTATAAGGATGTTTTTCGCTCACCTTACATTAGATTTGAGTCAGAACTGAGGGATGATTTTAGCCAAAAACTCTTAATTAATCATCAATTACTCCTGAAATTAAGGAAATAAGTTACACCCCTTCAATTCAAATTAATAAATCATGTATCTTGACTTTCAAAACTGACGGATACATGTATCTGGTGAGGGTTGATACAAGTATCCAAAGGACGAAATATGATATAGAAAGTAATGTTTCAAACTATCGTGAATCCTAACAATGATGACAGAAACATGTGAGATTTATGTAGTTTCTCTTTTTTTTTCTCACTCGATGTCTGAAACTTATATTGGAGCCCCGATTAAATGTGAATCTCACAGTGCAGGGCCTGTACAAAAATGACGCTCCTAACAAGATTTTCTTCATATCAGGGCTCGAAGTCAAGATGTCTTGTCAAAGGAAACTCAAAGTCAAGACGTCTTGTCAAAAGAAACTACAATTAAGTAATTTTAATGGTAGTAAGTTAGAAGGTAATGGGATAATTTTATGGATGATACTTCTATAAAAGTGAACAATATTGTTTATCCAAAGAAAAATAAAGTTGAATTTATAAAGTTATGTTTAAAAGATAAGAGGATCGAATTGGTTAGTTTATATTGAATAACAAATAATTAGAATGAATCGATGTTAGAAATAAGAACAAAAATTTAGTAATTGAAATATAGAGATTGACATTGAGGCCTTGCTAATTGGACGAAAAATCTTAAACATGATCGTTTCTTTCTATCTTCTTCTTAATTTTTGTCTACGTCTTTTTATTTCTCAAGATTCTTTTGAGCGTTCATCTCATCAAAGAATTTCCTTGGTGATTGTTATTAAAACCCAAAAATATCATAGACTTAATTGATTAATTAATCTATGAAAATAAAATGTTTAAATGAAATATTTACCTTCATTATGTGGTATGGTAATATTCACCTTTATTATCCAATAAAAGAAAAGAAAAATGCATATATATTTCTGAACTATAATCGAAATTTTTACACATTGTTTTTCATGGACATCTTGTTACCCTCGTAAATAATTTTGAAGTGCGACAAATACATTATTTGGTGCTGAGGTTGCATAGAGAGTGAAGTGCTCACACTTTTAGATGCAAGTGAAGGGCAAAAAACATGTGGGGGGGGGGGGGGGAATCCGGGTTTGATTTAATTGTGCTCCATAGCAAACGTTTGCAAAAAATTGCCAGGCGCCTCTCTCCCAAATCTCTCGCTCGCCACTCTCCTCCAATCTCTCGCTCGCTTCCTCACTTTTTATACAAACACAAGTGTATAAAAATTGTTTCTAATTGTATAAAGCAGAGGAAATTGTATAAATACATATATTTTTGTTCCCCTCTCTCCCCTCTTCCAGATCTCGCTCGCCACTCTCCCAAATCTCGCTCGCCCAATTTCTTTTGCCTTTTTCTCTTTCTCGTTTTATACAAATTTCAAATTGTATCTAATTTCTCTCTTTCTCGTTTTATACAATTCGATTCAATTGTATATTCCCTGCCAAGTCTCTTTTGTCTTTCTCTCTTTCTCATTTTATACAAATTCAAATTGTATATAATCGTTCTATACACTTATAATCATACAATTCATTTTATACACTTCGTTTTTATACAAGTCATCATACAATTCATTTTACACACTTCGTTTTTATACAAGTCTCTGCCCAAGTGTCTTTCTCTTTCTCGTTTTATACACTTTGTTTTATACAATTCGCTTCAACTGTATATGTATAGCGAATTATACAGTTTCTATGTTTGATATGGAGCGCAATTATGCAAACTTTGCTATAGCATACAAATATGAATTTTTTATTTGCTATATGTGAAAGTTGCCCTATTAAATACATATTGTTTTTAATTAAACATTTTACCATTAATTAGTACATATATATATATATATATATATATATATATATATATATATATATATATATATATATATATATATATATATATATATATATATATATATATATATATATATGTACTAATTAATGGTAAAATGTTTAATTAAAAATAATATATATATATATATATATATATTATTGTTTTTATTTATTTCTTTGTGGCAACATTTATGGATCGCCACTAAACATTAATAGACAGTGACAATTAAAGTGGTTGGCACTGAAGGTGGTTACAATAAATATGATTTCTTGTAGTGAAAATTTTAAATATAAATATATGATCAATCACTAGGACAGTAATTTAACTTTATAAAAGTTGAATTGATCATTTTAAGATTAACGTTTACATAACGATTAAAAAATATAAATTCAATCATCGAATCATAAGATTCTAAATGTTTAAAATTAAAATGAATCAACAGATCATGGGTGACCTGAATCCATTTTTGATATATTTATTTTCTCATACATTTTAAAAATATGTGATAGTTGAATATAATTTAATAATTAGTTTTCTTTTTCAACTGACAATATAATATTTTTGTGTAGTATTTTGTAAGACACAAATAATTAGAGTTCGGAGCCTAATGGATATAAAATGTTAACAAAAATTTCAAAATGGTATATAAATTTTAAATTTAATCAAAACGGCAAAATCGCTGCAACACCAGCGATTTTGCAAAATGTGATTTTTTTTTAAAAGATCGCTGCCTAGGCAGCGATTTTGTTGCAAAAATTTTTTTTTTAAAAAAATTAAATCGCTGCCAATGCAGCGATTTTTAAATTATTTTATTTTATTTTATTTTTTTTAAATAAAACGCTCCTGCAGGAGCGATTTGCAAAAAAAAAATATTATTTTTTAAAAAGATCGCTGCCTAGGCACCGATTTTGTTGCAAAATTTTCTTTTTCTAAAAAAAAAATTAAATCGCTGCCAATATTATTTATTAGATTTTTTTTTTTAAAAAAAAAAGCAAATCGCTGCGTACCAAAAAAATTTTAAATTATTTTTTTTAAAAAAAAATTAATTAAACGCTGCTTTCGCAGCGATTTAAAAAAATTAAAAAAAATAAGCTAAATCGCTGCAACAGCAGCGATTTATTTAAAAAAAAATTGACTTAAATCGCTGCCTTTGCAGCGATTTAAATTAAAAAAATAATTTAAAAATATTTTTGGTACACAAATCGCGCAGCGATTTGCTCTTTTTTTTAAAAAAATTCTATTAAATAATATTGGCAGTGATTTAATTTATTTTTTTAAAAAAAATATTTGCAACAAAATCGCTGCCTGGGCAGCGATCTTTTTAAAAAATATATTTTTTTTTTTTTGCAAATCGCTGCATTGGCAGCGATTTAATTTTTTTAAAAGAAATTTTTTTTTTGGCAACAAAATCGCTGGTGTTGCAGTGATTTTGCTTTTTCCGGCGAGCAAAATCGCTGCTCTACCAGCGATTTTGCCGTTTTAGTTAAATTTAAAATTTATATACCGTTTTGAAATTTTTGTTAACATTTTATACCCATTAGGCTCCGGACTCCAAATAATTATATATAGGTAATTCTACGTTACATAACAATACAAATATTTAAACCTTAGAAAATTTCTTATTGATTATAGTTTTGAAAACTTTTTCAATATAGTCAATTGTTATACAAATTATCAAAATTATTCTAAAAGTTATTGAGTATTGATGAGTTAATAATAAAAGAGTTCAAATTATTATTTGGAGATAATTATTGTCGAATCTTTGATTCCACTAGAAAGGAGATATAACAAGTTAAAATAAAAGATACACACTTCTCATTTAATCCAACATAAGATGAACACAAATTTATTGATAATCAAAATTTACAAATTGAAGACGTAGAACAAACTAACTACAAGACCAAAGATGAATTGACAAATTTGTTCATGAGGTTCATTCCAACTGAATGTTGAATTTGCAATTTCTCAAGCAAAGAAGATTGTTAGAATTATGTTTTTGAATTATAGTAATTTTATTTACTATTTTAATTTTTGAATAAATCCTGGTTTTATTTAGTTAGCTGGTTTTTCTATTTGTTATTAGTTTGTTAAGATATGTTTTGTCAAAATACTATAGGCTGGTTTATCATTATCTTTATTGCTTTTATTCTTATAAAAATGTAGATTTCATGAAGAAGGCAAAATAAAATAAATCTCTTTGATCTGAAAATAATTTTAAAAAATAATCAAAAAATATTATTTTAGAAATATAATTTCTTAATCTGTATATCAAGCGAGATCAATGTGCTTTACAATAACAAACAAAATTATTTACATTGCCTTTAATTTTAATTATCATGATGATATTCAATTCTTTTTCTCAGATAATTTGTTAGAATCCATTCATAGCATTTCGTTATTTGAACATGTTTAATAAATATTCTATTAAGCATAGTATACTTCACTTTGTTAAGGAATTTGTATGCTCAAAGAAATGACACTATAATAAAAAGGGATAATGGACAATTCCCCCCCTTAATCTATGCTCGAAATCTCAGAGACACACTTATACTATACTAAGGTCCTATTACCCCCCGAACTTATTTTATTGTTAATTTTCTATCCCTTTTTGGCCTACGTGACACTATCTTGTGGGCCCAGCGCTGGTTGACTTTTTTTTTCAAGCTAGTGCCACGTAGGCCGAAAAGGGGTAGAAAATTACTTAGAAAATAAGTTCAGGGGGGTAATAGGACCTTAGTATAGTATAAGTGTGTCTCTGGGATTTCGGGCATAAGTTGAGGGGGGTACTTGTGCATTTTTCCTAATAAAATTTTTTTTAGCGATTGTAATAAATATTTATATTTATAAAGAGTGTGGAGTGTTATTTTTTTTTACTGATATTAGTTGATTATTGATTTCAGGAGCATTTCTAAAAAGTTCAAAATATATTTGAAATACCATTTTTGATGTAGTATGAAGGTGTGACAAAATTGAACACCCAGATCTAGTTTATTAAGTTAATTGAAAATTATGTTAGGCTTAATAGTTTAGTTTATATTTTATAAGATGTACTTTCTCAATGCTCACATGTATCTTCCAAAAATAATACTAATGTAAAGTCGATTCCTATTTTAATATGACTGAGAATTCAAGCAGGAACTATTGGAAATTACTATTCGTAAGTTGTCATTTTTTTAAAATAAAGTTTGAAACTTGAAATTTTAAATAGAGATTTGTCAGGATCAAATAATTTTAATCAAAATTTTATCTGTTAATTAAGAACTCCACCATATATATATATATATATTTATTTATTATTCATATATTTATTTATTACTCAATCCTCATGAAGTACCTAGTCTAGAAATCAAAATTAATAAACTCAAAAATTTTGAATTTATCTAATCTGAATACACTTCCATTGTTTTGTTGGAGGTGAGATAGAAATCAAAACTAATTATTTTAATATTTGAAAGACTTAGAAATAAAAAAACAGGACAAGAATTCAAGATATAAGAATTTAAAAGATATTATAGTAAATGTTAGAGAGTCTATAAATTGTGCCCATCGAAGAGAAATCAAGTGCACAAACAAATAATATTCATAGCACATTGTGTACTATATTTTTCTTGATATGTCATTGATTTAAGTTTTGTTTTGTTTTCATTGTTCTTCTCATGACAACCACAAGTTAATATCCATCTCTCTATTTCGATATTATGATTATAAATTATTTTGTGTTCAAGCATATATTTCGTATTCATTAACATCAATGATATATAGACTCAGATTTTCATTAAGAAAGTTTAATATAATATACATATCAATGTGTTTTCTTCGTACGAGGTATCAATATTGATTTTGATAAAAAAAAAAAAATATTTTTGTAGTGAATACAACGTGATTCTCATAAAAAATACAAGTAGTTACAGCACGATATGTTAATAATATTTTTTCTCAACTCGAAAGGAGATTACTCCCACAACTTAATACTTGTGAATGTCCTTGTGATACTAACAATGATTACAGTGATTGTTGGATTTGTTGTAGATGTCTTCCTATGGTGGTATAGAGTACCTACCCTATCTATACATGTTTCGTTTAACTATATATGAGAAAATGAGACGTTAATATCCGATTAATATATAGTTAAACGATTATATGAGATATTATCTCATCATAGCCTAATGAGCTACTTATCATTGTTATGCATTTGTCCTTTTGTAAGATCTATTTTTAATGTTACTTGTTTCAATAATAATAAAAATAAAATCAAATGTATGACTTTATATACAGAGGCGGATCTAGGATTTGAAAGTTGTGGATGTCATAACGTTCAAGTAAGATAAAAGGATTCTGGTTGCTTTAATTTTGGGTTAAAGTTTGGATTACTGATTTTATTTTTTATATATAAATAAGTTGATCAAATATGCATGTTAGTGATACTTTTTAGATATTCTCATATTAGAGATAACTAAACAATTTAATTTTTATCTTCTTTTTGGAATTAGATGTTTTATTCGCTGAAACTTTGAGGAAAAAAAAAGATTTTTCACATTAAAATTTGAGCTTGTATAAACAATCTAATAGTATTAACATAATATATTCATATTACATTGACTTTATGTGTTATTGGAGATATATGATAGGGAAAGAATAAAAATTGTAGTTTCAGCTTAGTCAGCTTACTTAGCAAGAACGTCGATGAAGATTAAAAGAACCTTTAATTTTTATTTAAAAAAAAGCTCTAATAATAATGGTCATCATTTTTAAAACTTATATTTTTTTAAAAACTACAATTTGAATATATTCTTAATATATTTATTTGACTTTTATAATTCAGCACTCATTAATTAATAAAATAAACATGCAACACTCATATCAGAGATTTATTAGTGCAAGAATAAGTAAAAAAAAAAAAGTAAAAAAAATAATGAAAAGGAGTCAATTTTGAATTAATAAAGAATAGTAAATAAATAAGAATGAATGCTGGCAATGAGGTTCGAACCTGCACTGGCTGTGACAAGCCAATCCCTTCGCCAATTGAGTTGTTCTTCATTCAATGAGTGGCAGAAGTAATATATATTGATTTATTATGCATATATACATATATAAACAACGTTTTTCCGAGATCACTGGGTGCCGTGGCACCCCCACCTGTCCATATAGATCCGCCCCTGACTTTATATATGAACAATATAATGAATTCGACTGTCGTCGTTAGTTGTGTTAGCTTCTCGCATTTGAATAAGCAGTGAGAATATTATATGTTATGTTTATTTACAATTTATTAATTGATCAGGTTTTCTATATTATACTAGGCGTGATAGCCCGTGCAAGCACGGGTCCAATATTTGGAGTAAAAAAAATAATACTTTCAGATGAAACTCGATTAATATGAATATGAAAATGCAGATTTGAAAAGATGATGCATGTAACCATTATCAAATCAACTAACATAGAGGGATCTAAAAATTTGATTTGTGATATATCTTGACATAGCTACCAAACATACCACATCACTCAAATTCTAAACTGTTGCAAATATATAAATAGATCAACTACCAACAGACCCTTTCTTTTGCAATAATTTTTCGATGCCTTCTAATGAGATCTCTCCTTACTTGATAAAATAAAAAAAAGAAAAGATATTTTTATTTTATGAAACAGTGTGGTAAAATGATGGCAATAAATTTAGAAGGTCAGATTAGAAACACACAAAAGGAATTTGCTTAGAGACATAGATTAAGTATAAAAAATGTTGAAAGAAATCTCCAAACATACTCATCCGCTAAATGAAATAAAAGCACCTTGCTATAACTTTTAATGCAAAAAAACATACCCGAAACCAATTGCAGGAAAACAGTATGAGTTCCACAATCATAAAATTTATAGGATTAAAAGGATCCGCTAAATTGCTAGCACTTACAGTGAAATTAAAAAGAAATAATATATGAATCACAATGTGTAAATTTAAATCGTTGTTAAACCTGTGAAAGAAGAATCAAGAAAATGGAGAAACACACACACAAAAAAAAAATAAAATTGGTGAACAACTAAAACAAAGAGATAAAGAAGGCGAGAAGAATAAGAAACAAGTGCAAATCACCAACACAAATTAAAAAATATATATATAACAAAATATTAATCAGTTTTCTTAGGCAAATGATCAAACATCTAGGGTGCATAATTTTGCATTTGTGGGAATAACTTATAAATAAAAGAGAAAATAATCAAAGTAAATAAAAAGAAAGCACATGCATGTCGTTACCCCATCCAAAATCATTACAAATTCAATTCACGAACACATATTTGAAAGCAATTTCGTGCGGTTGTTAGCTAGTATCTCCCGAAACTAAGAAAACCCAGATGACCATGTTGCCATGAAAAATGCCTCAGCTTTGATTTCTTGGTTAAACCAATTTTCAATAGTCATCAAATCTATCAAATTTGGTGCTTAATTTTCTCAGTTTTTTACTTTGGTCTTCCTATTAATTGTTTAATCTTCACAACAATTTAGAATAGGCTTTGTGTGAGTTGATGAAGATTAGGGCTTTAAATCTAATAGAAAAGTGATGGGATAAATTGTTGTCTTTCTTTCTCAAGAGAGAGTATACAAAGAATGACAATACGTGCTCGCTCTGTACACAAATAAATACGTGATTCTTTCTTTTCAACTTAACAGACACGTAGCATAAATATTTAACTCAAAAGTCTGGATTATCCTTGATATCAATTTAATTGACCTTAACCAGACATGTTGAAATAAGCTCTTTCTACTATAGTAGAAAATTTATAAGTCATGCTATCATGGACAAGAAATATGAATAATTATATATATGATTTGATATAAGTTGACGAAACTTGCAAAAATTTGACATATCATTTTATATTAATATATAAGCATTCTAGGGATCACGTCCATACATTCTTCTATTAATTAAGGACTTAAAAAAAATAAAGAAAAAAATGAATATAGACATTACTTTGTATAATTGTTAGTAAAACATTGTTCATTAATTTTTTTTTTGTTTTGTTTTAAACATTATCAAAGTTTACTTTCAGAAGACAATGAATTTAATAATTGAAAGGCATATTGAAAGAGTTCGTTTTGGTTCTTGTGGAATCAAACTAAATGGAAGATGAATTAACATGAATATTTTGTAGGAAGATAATTAGTACAAAATAAAAGTCAAAGATTGTATCTTGGTAGGTGAAATTTAGGCAAACCATAAAATGGTTTCATATTCTTAACCTTGACAATTTTGACACATAGTGATGTCATGGATGACATCAATAGGATGAATTTATTCCTATAAATAGGTAGCTCTTAATTCATTTTCAAATCATCCTCTCACTTGCCTTCTCATCTTCTAAGGCATTTGTGTTCTCTCTCTTGTAGTATTTCACTTGTATTCTTTGTAGAGTGAAATAAATATTGGTGCAGTTGTTCTTTGGTGGACGTAGGATCATTTTGATCCGAACCACGTTAAATATTATTGTTCTTTCTTGTTTTTTAGTTTCACGTTTTCGCTAACAATTGGTATCAAAGCCAAGGTTTTGTCTGAGTATGCTCTGTGGTTGCAGCACAGTCTGAACTTCCACATCAGAAAAGGATTACTTTGGATTTCTATAGTTTCAAATACATTGTAGTAGAAAAGGAAGAACAAGTAAAAAAATGAGTTCCATGAAGTTTGAAATTGATAGATTTAGTGGGCGCAACAACTTCAATATCTAGAAAATCTAGATGATAGCGTTACTGCGGAGGGAAGGTTCAATCCATGCTATTGACGGAAAGTACCCCGATAAGATATCGGATTCCGACAAGGAAAAGATTGAAGGAGATGCATTGAGTGCAATCCAACTGTCCCTTGCACCTAACGTACTTTGTGAAGTGAGTACAAGTACCGAATAGACGGCCAAAGAGTTATGGGAAAAGCTGGAAGGGCTTTACCAGGACCAGTCAGTGACAACAAGGATGTTGTTACAACGGCGTCTTCATACATTTAAGATGGATTCAGGTACTTTGTTGCAAGACCATCTAGATGCGTTCAATAAACTTGTGATGGACTTACAAACTGCTGGAATTAAAAAGGACGAGGAGACGCTTGCATGTTCTTTGCTATTTTCATTGACTTCAAAATATCGTGATATTGAGAATTCAATGATGTATAGCAAACAACCTATTAAACTTGAGCAAGTGCGGCAAGCACTAAACTCTTGTGATGTGCGGATGCATTTTGAAGGAGACAAAAGTGACGAAGCTAGTGGACTCTTTGTAAGAGGTCGTACTAGCCAACAGGGAAGGAGCAAATCGAAGTACAGATCAAAGTCTCGTGTGAACAAAAAGAATGCGGAATGTTGGGGCTGTCACAAGAAGGGGCACTTTGAACGAGATTGCCCTATGTCGAAGTCCAAAGAAAAGGCGAGCGCATCCATTGTTGAGCAAGTACATGATAATGATGATGATTATGTACTAACAACATCATGCAATAGTGGAGTCTATGACAACAAATGGGTCTTAGACTCTGGTTGTACTCTACATATGACATTCCGAAAAGATTGGTTCAGCAGCTATGAAACAAGCAGAGGAACTGTATTAATGGGCAATAATGCAACTTGTAAAATAGTTGGCACTGGTTCAGTTCATGTTCGCTGCCATGATGGAATCGTGAGGACTATTACAGAAGTCCGTCATGTTCCTGATCTAAAGAAGAATTTGATCTCCCTGGGTACTTTAGATAAACAAGGCTATAAGTACATGAGTGAAGGAGGAACTATAAAAGTGACTAAAGGGTCTTTAGTCATGTTAAAGGCCAAGCTGGAGGATGGCCTCTACACACTTGCGGGAAGCACCATTATTGGCTCTGTAAATGCATCTACAGTGCAGTTATCTAATGATGACAAGGCAAAATTATGGCACATGAGACTAGGCCATATGAGCGCACGAGGATTGGAGATGTTGAGCAACCGCAACCTTTTGCATGGTGAGAAGATCAGCACACTTGAATTTTGTGAGACTGCGTCTTAGGGAAGCAGAAAAAGGTTAGCTTCAGCACTGGCAAGCACAAGACGGGAGGGGTGCTAGACTATATCCAGTCAGATTTATGGGGTCCCTCTAAGCTTCCATCGAAGGGAGTAAAGAGGTATCTTCTCACATTCATTGATGATTTTTCACGAAAGGTTTGGGTGCGCTTCCTGAAGACAAAAGGTGATGCTATTAAAGCATTTAAAGAGTGGAAGATTTTGGTTGAAAATCAAATGGAGAGGAAAATCAAGTATCTTCGCACGGACAATGGCTTGGAGTTTTGCAGTGAAGAGTTCAATGATTTATGCAAGGTTCATGGGATCGCAAGGCATAAGACGGTCAGTCACACACCACAGCAGAATGGAGTTGCCGAGAGAATGAACAGAACTCTTCTTGAGAAGGCTCGTTGTATGCTCTTACAAGCTAAGATGTCCAAAGTATTTTGGGCTGAAGCAGTTCATACTGCTTCTCATATTGTCAATCGGTCTCCAGCATCAGCGATTGACTTTAAGACTCCGAATGAGGTCTGGTCAGGTGAACCCTCTAACTATTCATACTTGCGAATATTTGGGTGTCCAACTTATTATCATGTTAATGAAGGTAAGCTTGAACCAAGGGCTAAAAAGTCCATATTCGTAGGGTATGTAGATGGAGTAAAAGGGTACAAACTATGGTGTTTCTCTTTACTCAAATTTGTAGTTAGTAGAGATGTTACCTTTGATGAATCCTCTATACTTGATCCTCGTAAAGTTTCTGTGGAGTTATCTAGAAACGAGAACAACGAGCAGGTGGAGCTACCGGTGGAGCTTACCAAGGAACGGGATCAAGAGACTCAAATTGATGAGTCAAAAGATGCAGATCTTGAAGAACTTGCTTCCAATGAACCATACACAATTGCGAAGGGAAGGGACAAAAGGCAGATACGGAAACCGAAACGTCTTATAGAGCAAGAAAATCTGATTGCACATGCGTTCGTAGCTGTAGAAGAAGAGATTAAGGATCTCGAGCCCTCTTCGTATGTTGAAGCAACTTCTTGCAAAGATGCTGCACAATGGCAGTTAGCCATGATGGAAGAGATGGAGTCTCTTCACAAAAATGATACATGGGTCTTAGTTAAAAGGCCAAAGGGGATGAGGACAGTTGGATGCAAATGGGTCTACAGAAAGAAAGAAGGTATTTCAGAAGTGGAAGATGCTAGGTTCAAGGCGAGATTGGTTGCAAAGGGTTTCAGTCAGAAGGAGGGAATTGACTACAATGAGATCTTTTCTCCAGTCGTGAAACATAGCTCAATTCGCGTGCTACTAGCATTGGTTGCACAATTTGATTTAGAGTTTCAACAGCTTGATGTCAAAACTGCTTTCTTACATGGTGATCTAGAAGAGACAATCTATATGGATCAGCCTGAAGGTTTCCTAGTTGAAGGAAAAGAAGACCATGTATGCCAACTGAAGAAGTCTTTGTATGGTTTGAAGCAATCCCCTAGACAGTGGTACAAGAGGTTTGATGCATTCATGACTACACATGGATTTTCGAGGAGTGCATTTGATAGTTGTGTGTATCACAAGAAGATGTCTGGTAACTCTATGATTTATCTATTGTTGTATGTAGATGATATGCTTATTGCTGCTAACCACATCACAGAGATAAATATTTTGAAGAAACTGTTGAGCAAGGAATTTGACATGAAGGATCTAGGAGTTGCAAAGAAAATCCTTGGAATGGAAATTTTAAGAGAAAATGGTGTTGTACATCTTTCTCAGAAGAGGTACATCGGAAAAATTCTTGAAAGATTCAATATGCATATGAGCAAGCCTGTAAGTACACCGTTAGCTTCTCATTTCAAGCTTTCAGAGTTACAAATGCCTCAATCTATGGATGAGGTGGAGCATATGTCAAATGTTCCTTATGCGAGTGCAGTTGGTAGCATTATGTATGCTATGGTATGCACACGTCCAGATATTGCCCAATTTGTAAGTGTGGTAAGCAAGTACATGGCAAATCCAGGAAAAAGGCGAAGCTGTCAAGTGGATATTGAGATATCTCAAAGGAGCTCCTGATGTTGGCCTAACCTTCCGAAAAAGTGAAGGTATTTTAATTCTCGATTATGTAGATTCTGACTATGCAGGGGATCTTGATCGAAGGAGGTCCACAACTGGATACATCTTTACTCTCGTTGGCAGTGCCGTTAGTTGGAAATCGACTTTACAGTCGATTGTCGCTTTGTCTAAAACAGAGGCAGAATATATGGCAGCAACGGAGGCAGTGAAAGAAGCTATCTGGTTGAAAGGTTTGGTGGCAGAATTGAGTTCGGTTCAGCTTGAATCAATTCTAAAATGTGATAGTTGTTGACACCCAATTTTAACCCTCCTCGGTAGTAATTAACTAGCAAGCTTCTTGAGTTTTAAACAATTTAAAACAATTAATTTTATAAATTAGGATATATATATATATATATATATATATATATATATATATATATATATATATAAATAAAATAATTGTAATAAATAAAATTTTAGATTGCGAGTTATTTAAAATAAGGTTTTGACACTTCCTATATTGCTTTAGTTAGTGTATATGCTTTACATAATTATTTGTATATTTATCGTATTTTTATTGTTACAAAAAAAAAAAAAAAAAGAGTAATAGCAAAATAATAATATATATTCGGTTAGCTATTTAGCTATATGATAGTTTTTTTTTTTTTTATTAGTTAATTTTTGCGTAGCCGAATTAATTATTTTATTTTTGTTAATCTCAAGAAGCTGGTTATATAATTATATTAATTCGTCTTATTTTAAAATTTAATCAGAGCGGTCAATTACATTTAATTTGGCTAAATTGACGAAGCTCTTAATTAGAAGACCAATTTAGACCTATCTTTCAATTCCCATGGCCCAAATTTTCAGGCAGCCCATCTTCCTTCTCCTAATTTCCCTTTCCCCAATTTGGAGTGCCAGCCCACTTCCTCTTAATTTCCTTTAACTAGATAAAATACTCAGCCCAATATTTTCCTTAAACCTAGCCCAATCCATTATTTTCAGCCCACCCCATTCAAATCCCTTCCTCAACCCATTCCCAATATTTCTTTTTACCATAGCAATAATAATAAAAGTCCCCAATCCAATTTCCCTAGCAGCCCACCAAATATTTTTGTTACCCGGCCCAAGTCTCTGCTTAAAGGCAGAGAATCCAAGAGCAGTCCAACGAGGCTATGTAGCGTCTTTCTCCTTAATTTCACGGCGTCAAGTTGAAGCCACCATTCAAGCGGGCGTGTACAACTCCCAAGCAGCTGTAACGGGAACAAGGAGACAGAGCAGCACACAACAAGTTCACGTTCCCACGTCCCTTTCTCCTTTTCTATTTAGTTCAGTCTTTTGTCGCCTATCTCTGGGCAACTTCAGAAGAGGGTAGTTGCAGTTCCCGTCCTTGACTCGCGTGGATGAGCGCCACGTTGAGGGTCAAGGACAAATTATGAATCAAGGTCGTCCGTCCCCTGCATCTTTCCGGATTTCGTGGGATTTGGCTGTGAGTTCGTACGAATGAGCAATTGGCGTGGTCCTTGGGCGTTTTCTTCAGGGATTTTGAATTTTGGGAACTATTTTTTTTATTATTCTCGTTTCTGCCCTTTTCCCCTCTTTTTCCTAACCCTAATTTTCCTTCTATATATTCTCTTAGTTTCGGTGTTTGAAAGGGGATTTTTTTTTCGAGAAGAAAGAAAGGCAGAAAACGGAGGTAAGGGAAAATTTGAGTTTTTCATTAGAACAGGGAAGACATTGAAAGCGAAATAACTGTAAGAGACACTTTAAATACGTGGTAAACATATTTTCGGTAAAAGAGAGGTATAGTGTCGGCGTTAGATTTGAGTTTCTGTCCAAGCTTCCGTTTGGGAGTTTGTGTTCAAGTTTTCTTGCGTTGAAGATCGCGGCCTCTGCTTGTTCGTGTCCCAGTCTCGCTGCATTCGGAAAGGTAAAATACCTCTCCCTTTTATCTTCTTCTCGCCTTGTTATTATGGATACCCTTTTGGAGTTTGTGCTTTGTTAATAGACTATGCTAAGCGATTTGTGGCCTGTTGTTTCTTTGTTCGTTTTCTTTGTTGGAGATTACTAGAACTATGAATGATAGGCTACCGATTTTGCTTCAAAGTAGTACTTCCCTGATTTTATATCTTATTATTAGTCTAAACATTTTGTAGTTCACTTGAGTTTTAAGTTCTTGCTTATGTTGTTTCTTTTAGTTTTGGAATTCGTCCTTTGTTAATGTTTTTTAAGTCATTTGGCTGCTAAAAAAGAAACTGTTCTTTCCGGAGAAATGTCACCGTTGACTCGAGTATTTTGTCGATATTATTTAGTTTTTTTTTTTTTTGGCTTGAATTCTGCCTTTATGCTATTTGTTGATATTTTGTTAATTAACCCTTTTTACGTTAATTTATTATGCATCAAAGCAAGTGTTCAATGTGATGACATTTGTATTAGTTCATATTACCAGTGCTTCCCTTGTCATTATTTGTTTATTAATATTACTTTGTTATAAAAAAAAAATAAAGATAAAAAAAAAAACGCCAAATCACTTTCTCTCATTTAATGAGTTTTGCATACACATGTTTCTGCATGATTTGATTATCCATAACATTCCTTAGCATTTATATTTTACAATTTCTTTGCTGCAATTCTCAATTCCCTTTTTATTTAGTTGTAGTTGCTGCTCATTTACTATTTTAATTGATTCCTCCCCCTATTATTTGAAAGGTGTAGTAGATTGTGGTCGTTAAGCTTTAACTTTAATTCTTTTGTTTAATCCTAAACGCATGTCTCCGTAGTTGAAAAATGAGGTTTAATTTGTTTGAAAGTTTGGTCGTTTGTGCTTGCTCTATTTCTTTACTTAAAGTCATGAAATGCGTTTAAATTCTCTCTTTTAGCCATGTGTGACTTGTTTCAAGGCAGTAGCATCATTTTGTTAATTGGGTATGCTATTTTGTTCATGTGTTCAATTGCTCAAGTTTAGTCATTAATATATTGGTGTATTATTGACTTTGCATTTTTCTTGTCGCATTATATAGAATTAAAGCATACTCTATTATTGATTGCCATTTTGTTTCATTCTCTTCTATGATTGGGATCGGCCCTCCCGAGTCTTTTGGAGATTCTTTACCTCGCATTTTGGAAGAGTCATAAAGACTCGCACTTCCTCCTATCGAGTTAACCTATAGCGAAGGCGTACAGGTCCAAAGCTGAAAGATTCGAAACAAGTCGGAAGAATTGAAGGGATTGGGGCAAAATAGCCCAAATTTATTTTAATCGTCGTATTGTATTTATTTTTGGGCATAAGCCCTTGTTGTCTTTTACTCTACTTTATTTATTTTTGTGTCATTATTTGCTTAGTTTAGGACAGGTACAAAATGGGTCAAAACCCTAAAAGAAAGTGGGTCAAAAACCCAAAACAGGTGGGTCAAAAAATCCGGTCAAGACGAACAGAACCCGGAGTTGGACCCAATATCTCTATCCTCTCTCTTTACTTGTTTTTTTTATGTATCGTTTGTTTCCTTGATTGTCGTTAGTTTAAAGTTAGAAAACTCCAAATCCCCGGAGAAGGCCATAAATGTTTTAAGTAATTAAAATTAGACTAAGTTTAATTAGTTTTAAACTAATTTCTAATTTTTTAAGTTTCGCTTAGATAAAAATTAAGAGATTCACTTTCAAACAATTTTTAGCCAAATAGTTAGTTGTCGGTTAACCGCATTAGTGGATGTTTTAGGTGCTTAACACCTTCCTAAAACATTAATAGGAATCCCCGAACCCCCCTTAATGTTTTCAATAGATTATTCTGTTAAGTCTTTTGAAAGCAAAAAGTTTTCTTAATTTTCCTCAAAATTAAGTGGCGACTCTAAAAAAGTCGAAAATTCTTAAAACATACCTTTTTCGATTAAAACAGAAATGGCGACTCTGCTGGGGACTAGGAGGATTCTAACCTTAAAACTAACTTTATTTGGCTATGTATATAATTGTTTATTTGTTTACTTTATCGCTTTATTAAACTGTTGCATTCATGGCATATCATAATTCCGTCAAACGACGATTGTTTCATTTCCACTAAAGGACGATTATGCGGGTTCGCAGTCGTTCGTTAACCAAGTATTTTCTCGGGACACCCTGACGAGCGTAGTTGGCTACTTGATAGTCAACGATCGTTAACTGTCCTAGCCCAAGTAGTCCGTTTGGGTTACCCTTTCCACTCTAAATACAACCACTCTTAGTTAAACTAAGATAGAGCGAAACCCAATCCCGAAAATAGCGCATTGGCCTAAGACGACCCAACACCCAAGGAGTGTTGGGCCCATTAGAAAGACCACCTTGAGTCCAAAGAGCCCACGGCTCGATAGGACGATCATATTTGTGTGTTCTGAAGGATGTATTGCGTGTTTAAATGTTTGTTGTATCGTGGGGGGTGGAAATTAACTAGTTGTATGTTTTTGTAGATGTCGAGTCAGTTCCTTCATTTCAACATGGTCACCAAGACGCCAGACATTCTCTGTGTATGGTGGGATAACCTCAAAGATTGTCAAAAGAGAGAAATCTCGGTTCACCTGGGTCACTTACCTTCGATAATGGACTTCAAGGTTTGGCCCACGTTTATCGAGGTTATCACTCGGTTTTGGGATGACAAAAGGATGGTGTTTCGATTTGGAGACGTCGAGATAACACCAACACTAGAGGAAATTAAAGACTGTATAGACTCTATTGGGACATGTGGTAAGAGGAAAAAATGTCCCGATTATCATATCCTTCTGCCGGATAGGCCAACTGCCGGAGAATTGAGAGACATATTGTTACTAGTAAGAGCTAACTGGTTGGACGCCCAGAGCATACCACTAATGAGATTCTTCGAAAGATGGGGGCACGATAGCTATTTTGAGCAATTTCCAAATGAATTCCATAATCACAGTACTTGGAGGCAAACCCAAGTCATTGCATTCTCCGCATGCCTTTTAGGAACTATGGTGTTCCCTAAAGATGGAGAAAAAGATATCGACACCCGAGTCGTGATGGTAGTGGACGCCATTTTCAGAGGCATAGGCAAGAAACAAGAAGAAAAGAAATACTGCAGTTTGGCTCCGGTCATTTTGGCCGACATTTATCGATCTTTGAGTTTGTGTAAGAACGGATTTCCGTTTTTCCAAGGTTGCAACATTCTACTTCAATGGTGGATGACTGAACATCTCTGCAAAAAAGACGGTGCTCGACCACAAGAATTGGCCAAGCCAAGCCAGACGAGTCCCCTGGATAATTATGAATTCTAACTAAGCATCCGCAAATTCCCAATTCATACCACCAGAGGTGCATGGGCAAGGGTATTTTATGATTTGAGAGAAGGAGATATACAATGGATGTTACCGAACTTCAAATCCGAGAGGATAGCAGCACAAGGGGCCAAACTTCCATTTTTAGTTCTTCCCGGCATCAGAGGATTACGGCCTTACAACCCAGCTAGAGTGATGCGGCAATTTGGTAGAACACAAATCCTACCCGTCCAAGGGGATGCTAGCTCTTTTATTGTCGATTACAGCGAGAACGGCAAAATACCTTTCGCCAAGATCATCCTCCAAGAGTGGGCTGGACGTGTCAACATGAAATGGAATATGGCTGAAAACAGATATGAAGCTGGGTATGTTGATGAATACAAGACATGGTTGAAGAATGATCTCTGTGGTGTAGTGAACCCAACACCACGCGCAGGTAGAGAAATTGAAGATGTACAGACAAGGCTTCAAATCCATGCATATCATTTTCAGCAAGAATGGGATCGAAGGGAGCAAGAGTTTCAGCAAAGGGAGCGGGAATTTCAGAAAAGAGAGCAGGAATTTCAGAAAAGAGAGCAAGAATTTCAGCAAAAAGAGCAAGAATACCAGTTTCGAGAGTTAGAAAATCAGAGGGTTTTGGCTGGGACGTCACAAGAATTAGCTGATACAAGGACTTGACTGATGCGTTTGGATACGATCCTGGACGAGCAGATGAACACTCTACAAGTCGTACCAACATCTTCCAAAGCTGCGTTCGCTGAGCCGTACGTGTTCACAAGCAAGTGCATTATCCGCGAAGAAGTAAAGAAAGCCAGAAGAGGAGCAGAGCCATCAACATTCTAACTCCCCTGCGTGGGATTGTTTTCTATCTGTATTCGCATTATATCCCCTCCCTGAAAATGTACCCCATTTTGATTGAAGTTATGTAACGAGCCATCAACATCCTTCAGATTCGCTAGGCCTACCCTTGGCACAAAAGGGTCACATGCATGATTAGGACGCGATATATGTGCTATTTAACTGCTTATGTGTTGTGTTGCTGTGAATGGGGATATCGAAAACCCACTCTTTTTCAGAAATTTCCAAAAAATACAAACAAGTCACTGTTACAAAAATTGTCCGACCAAAATTGTCCGAGTCTTAAGTTTCTCACTCAAAGACATCTCTCATACGACAAATCCTAAACATTACTCTATTGTCTCAGAAAAAGCAAATCACTGCTATGGATAAGGGTAAGAATATCCAGATGAGGCTCACTGGAGAGGAGTTACAAAGAAAGATAGAACAAATCACACGAAAGATTCAAGAGGTCAGAGAGGAGGGGCTTAGGGTCGAAGTTGCCACATCAGTCTACAAAGCTGCGACTGCGACACTGGACGAAGAATTGATGTCAAAAGAAAAGAGGAAGAAAAGTATTGAGGAAGAAAAAGAGGATCTAAGCCTAAAACTGGACATGCTTCGATTACAGATTCAAGAAAGAGAGGCAAGAGAAGCGGAGATAGATTCGGAAACCGCGAGTCTGTTGGCCAAAATTATGTCACTAGATGAAGAACTGAAAGCGGAAATGACGGAATTCATCGCTATGAAAGAAAAGATGTCGGCATTAAGGAAGAAGAACAAGGCGTTCCACCATGACATGATAGACAAACTTCAGAAAATGCGTGGGAAATACTCTATCCGTGAGCAAGGGGCCAATATTGGTCCCGACAACGTTCACCCTGAAGCGACTAAGGAGGACGACGGTGAGGAAATCGTCTACAAGCCTCCATTTCTGGGTCGTCTGAAAGGAAGAGAGTGACGCTGCAACAAAAAGAGAAATGACTAACGTGTCATCATCATGTTATCTTTTAAGAATTCCAATGTTGTCTTTCAATTTCCTTGTAACCGTAATGAAAGAATGAATGAAAATATTTTATCCCGAACTCGAACTACGTTGGGCCTGAATTCTCCTTGAGAGATACGTAGGCAGCCTTCCAAGGCCCGGCCCCTATCTTTTAAAAATTTTCATTCTTTCTTTTCATATTACAAGAGGATACAAAGATCAGATCAACGGACGTCAGAAAGCAACTGCAAGAAGACCTTAGCTCAACGCGATTTAGCCTTCTCGAGACAGTGTCAAAACTAAAAACAAGCAAATTCCTGCTTGTTAAAAAAAAACGTATTCCCGTCCTCACTCGTGGGTTAAAGGTATCCTCAAACAAAGCAACTTGTGTGTTTATCTGCTCTCTGTGTGATATTATGCATTTTGTACTCTGAATCTGCACTGACAAATCTGCCTTTGAGTTGTTTCGCTTCTCAGGTACTTTTAAACTGATCTGTGTCGATCAAAGCTGGCAGATCATCCTTACATTACCAGATCGAAAGGTCCTACAGATTCCTTCCCTAGACAAAATTCAGACAAAGGAAAGACAGTCATGGGAGACAACAACGACGAAGTAAGTCTTACTGACGTTATGGTGGCTCAGCCCACCGTAGCGGAACAGAACGAATTGATCATGCAGCTGATGCAGTAGGTCGCTGAAATGAGAGTTGAAATACAACGGAGACAAGATATGCCTCCACCTGGATTTGGTCCTAATATTGCTGATGGAAGACCTCCGATCTACTTCCCTTCATCAAATACGGATCCAACTCAGAATCAGCCTTCTACACCTGTGCATAATCCGTCTGTGATAGATCTAACAACCCAAAAACCCCAATACGCTTCTGTATCTTACCAAACTCCATCGCCTCTTCCAAATAACCATCCTCAAATGCCACCCCATCATCAGAATACTCAAACCGCCCCACCGCCACAGAATCAAAACCAAAATCAAAATCAAACTGCCTTCAATCCCCAAACACCTCATCACCATTTAAATCAGAACACCAATCCTAAGGCTTACCCACAGAACTACCAGACCGCCCAAAACGTTCCAAGTCCCTCCATAGCTCCACCCCTCACAAAAAGAGCCACCTTCCAAGTTCCCTTTCCTACCGAGCACGAGGTGCACGGTTCTGAGTTGGATCACTATGAAGAACAGGAAAGAGAATGGAAGGCAAAGGAGGATGCGAAGATCGATATAAAAGAGGAAATCAAAAGGGCTATGAAGGAGCTACAATGCATCCCAGACGTCGTTGGACTCAGTTACGAAGAGTTGTGCATACACCCAGATTTGAACCTTCCCGAAGGGTTCAAAATTCCGAAGTTTGACACCTTCGGGGGAGTAGGCAACCCCATGGCTCATCTGAGAGCATATTGTGACCAGCTCGTGGGAGTTGGCAGGGATGAGGCCTTGTTGATGCGGCTTTTCAGCCAAAGTCTATGTGGGGAGGCCCTCGAGTGGTTTACATCACACGAAACCAGGCAGTGGCCCAGTTGGAATGCGCTGGCCAAAGACTTCATTGACCGATTTGCATACAATGTTGAGATAGTTCCCGATCGGTATTCTCTAGAGAAGATGAAGCAGAAACCAACTGAAAGCTATAGGGAGTTTGCCTATAGATGGAGGAAGGAAGCAGCAAGAGTAAGGCCGCCCATGACAGAGAAAGAGATTGTGGAAGTGTTTGTGCGGGTGCATGAGCCAGAATACTACGACAAAATCATGTTGCTAGTCGGAGCTAAATTCGCCGAGATAGTCAAAGTTGGTGAGACCATCGAAGATGGTTTAAAATCGGGGAAGATAGCCCGTGTATCCGCGTCACCTGGATCTTCAGGATTGATGAGGAAGAAAAGAGAGGAAGTTGCCGCTGTCTCGTATGGGGGAAGAAAAAACCCCAGGAACTCATCACATTACCAAGATTGTTCCAAGCCTTCCCCAAAGTCTCACCGAGCCTACTACCCACAATCCAATCATCCCAATAACCATAATACTACCCCCACCTATCCAAACGCTCAAGTTCCGTTGTACCAGAGTCCACCCCTTAATCTCCAAAATCTTTCCCCCATATACCCAAATTACCCTCACCCTTACCAGATTCCATCCCCTTATCAGAATGTTGCTCCCAACTGTGCCAATGTGCAGTCGAGCTACCGAGCATCATCACCCGTTTATCAAGTCCAAGCTCCATTATATCAAAAAACCCTCCCGAATTACCAAGCTCCATCGCCAAATTATCAAACAAACCCTTATCCTAGAAGCCAAGATCCTCGTCCGAATACCCGAAATTATCAGCAGGTGCCTCCCCCTCAGCAAAATGGTTATGACCCTTCCCGACCCAGATTTGAAAAAAGGCCTTCAAGGAACTTTACTGCACTTGCTGAAAGCCGGACCAAACTATTTGAGAGACTAGCCGCGGCTGGAGACCCAAGCCCGTGGATGTCAATTCAAAGTTCTACAAGCCAGATCAAAGATGTGCTTATCATTCCAACAGTGTTGGACATGACACAGAAGATTGTATCAATCTTAAGCACAAAATCCAGGATCTGATCGATCAAGAGATAGTTTCTCTCTAACCGGCGGCGCCGAATGTCAATACAAACCCGTTGCCGAATCATGGAGGCAGCAATGTCAATATGATCGAGACAGATGAAGACTGGTGTGGAACGAAGATGATTACTCCCATCGTTCACGATGATTTGGAAAGGGCTGTCGCTTCTTTAAGCGTTAAAGAAAAGAGAGAGTTTGTTATTTTGACACCTACAAAGGTTGTTGCCTTGGTGCCGTCAGAAACTCTCGTCAAGCCTAAGTTTGTTATTGAAACCGCTGCTGCTCAAGGCATGACCAGGTCTGGAAGGTGTTACACTCCTGACGAGCTTGCTCTCGGAGGACAGAAGAAGGACCAGGCTAAGAGGCCGATAAGCGAGGGAGAAACGGAAGAATTCTGGAGAAGGATGCAACCAAAGGATTATTCCATCGTCAAACATCTAGAGAAGACCCCGGCTCAGATCTCCGTGTGGGCCCTGTTGATGAGTTCTCAATCACATAGGCAGGCCTTAATGAAAGCTCTCGATGACACATACGTACCCTCAGGTACAAGTAGTGATAACGTGGCTGCCATGATTCATCAGGTTATTCGAGGGCACCGAATCAGCTTTTGTGATGATGAGCCGCCTGTTGAAGGGAGGTCACATAACAAGGCGCTACACATCACTGTGATATGTCGTGAGAAGGTCATAAATCGCGTCTTGGTAGATGACGGATCCGGCTTAAATATTTGTCCATTGTCAACATTGAAGCAGTTACGTTTTGACTTGGGGAAGATGGAGCAAAGCCAAGTCAACGTGAGAGCTTTTGATGGGATTCAAAGAGACACGTTGGGAGCAGTGAATTTGACCATTCAAATGGGACCCGCAGAGTTCAGCGCGCAATTTCAAGTATTGGATATAGATACCAGTTACAACCTTCTTCTGAGAAGGCCGTTCATCCATATGGCGGGAGCCGTTCCCTCTACTCTCCATCAAATGATGAAGCTTGTGTGGAAGAATGAAGAGTTGGTTATTCACGGCGAGGGAAGTCACTCAGGCAGACAGGTGCCGATCATTGATGAAATACCGCGAGGTACAGACTTTTACACGGTGGAGCTGGTGAATGCCACTGGTGAAAACTTGGCCCCACAGACACCCATGCCAGCCGTATACAAAATGATAGCCACTGTGATGCTGCAGAATGGTTTTGAGCCAGGTTTCGGATTGGGAAGAGATTCCCAAGGAATTATTGAGCTTGTTCCGGTCCTCGTTAAGGGATCCAGATATGGTTTAGGGTACACCCCCACAGATGACGACATGAAAATGAAGAAGAAAAAGGATCAAGAGTTGGACAAGCCGATCTCGCATCTATATCAATCATTTCCGATCCGAGGGTATGCCGAGCCTGAAGACTTTAGGGAAGGAATCTGTGACCTCTTCGAGGAGATCGATGCTATTGTCGAGGAGGAGGTCGAGCTAGCTGGTATTCGTGATGCTGAGCCAGGGGAGGTGCTGCGGAACTGGACCTCCACGCCGATCCTGATACCCCAAACTCTTCGGTAAAAAGGCGTCATTTCATGCACATTAAAATCGGTGGTAGTCCGAAAGAGGCCCGAGACCCACCATTTTGCATTTTTTTTAATTGTTCAAATTTTTGAGTTTTCATTGTGATGTTCAAAAAGGCGACATGGCCCATGCCATGGCCAAAGTTTGCATTATTTTAAATGAAAGCCTCTTTGTTTTGACTTTATTATTTAGTCGTTTGTTATACCTTACTTTCCTAATTTTGTTTGTTTATGATTACAGTAACATAAGTTACAGACCTGCAAATGTCATGTCATGTCACGAGCTAAATGAACAAAATGAGGCAGGTGACGACGAGGTTGGCGATCATGAAGAAGAAAATGGAGAACCAGACTATGTAGCCGAGGAATTTCGGCAGTTTGAAAATCAGTATAAACCAAATTTAGAGGAAACTGAAACGGTAAACCTGGGCGACCAAAAGTGTGTCAAAGAGGTTAAAATCAGTATTCACTTGAGCGAGGATCAAAGGAAAGGCCTGATTCACTTGCTTGATGAATACGTTGATGTGTTCGTCTGGGAAGTCGGCGACATGCAAGGGTTGAGTACCGATGTGGTGTCTCACAAACTACCGATTAATCCAGGGTTCGAGCCGGTGAAGCAAAAAACTCGAAAGTTCAAGCCTGAGTTGAGTTTAAAGATTAAAGAAGAGATCACCAAGTAGATTGAGTCTCGATTGGTAGAGGTGACACAATACCCGACTTGGTTGGCGAATGTTGTTCCGGTCGCCAAGAAAGACGGGAAAATCAGAATTTGTGTCGACTACAGAGATCTCAACAAAGCTAGCCCTAAGGATAACTTTCCGTTGCCAAATATTCATATTTTGATCGATAACTGTGCTAAGCATGAAATGCAGTCATTTGTGGATTGTTACGCAGGTTATCATCAGATTCTGATAGATGAGGAAGATGCAGAAAAGACAGCTTTTATTACACCTTGGGGTGTATATCATTATAGGGTGATGCCATTTGGCCTCAAGAATGCTGGTGCTACCTATATGAGGGCTATGACTACCATATTTCATGACATGATTCATAAGGAGATTGAGGTATATGTCGATGACGTCATAATCAAGTCCCGCGAGAGTTCGGACCACTTGATGCATTTGAAGAAGTTCTTTGATCATTTGCGTCATTACAACTTGAAGTTAAATCCCGCCAAATGTGCTTTTGGGGTGCCAGCCGGCAAGTTGTTGGGATTTATAGTCAGCAGAAGGGGTATTGAGCTCGATCCCTCAAAGATTAAAGCAATTCAAGAGCTACCTCCACCGAAGACGAGAAAAGAGGTGATGAGTTTCTTAGGGAGGTTGAACTACATCAGTCGATTCATAGCCCAATCAACCGTGGTGTGTGAGCCTATCTTCAAGCTGTTGAAGAAAGACGCTCCGACAAAGTGGACTGAAGAGTGTCAGACTGCTTTTGATGCTATCAAGAACTATTTGTCAAATCCGCCAGTATTGGTTCCTCTGCGAGAAAGGAGTCCTTTGTTGCTATATTTGTCCGTATCAGATAGTGCATTCGGATGCGTACTCGGTCAGCACGACGAGACAGGGAAGAAGGAAAGAGCTATCTATTACATAAGCAAGAAGTTTACTCCATATGAGTCTCGTTACACTCTGTTGGAGAGAACATGTTGTGCTTTGACTTGGCTTGCTCAGAAATTGAGGCATTACTTGTCTTCTTATACTACATATCTCATTTCTAGGATGGATCCGTTGAAGTATATTTTCCAAAAGGCGATGCCAACCGGAAAGTTAGCTAAATGGCAAATGCTGTTGAGTGAATTTGATATTGTGTATGTGACTCAGAAGGCAATAAAGGCACAGGCCTTGGCTGATCATCTTGCAGAAAATCCTGTTGATGAAGAGTATGAGCCGCTTAAGACTTATTTTCACGATGAAGAAGTGTCATTTGTGGGTGAAGATATTTCTGAAGCATATCCTGGGTGGAGATTATTCTTTGATGGAGCGGCGAATCACCAGGGAAAAGGTATTGGGGCAGTTCTAGTGTCAGAATCTGGTCAACACTATCCCATGGCAGCTAAGCTCCGATTTAATTGCACGAACAACATGGCCGAATATGAAGCTTGTGTTCTTGGTTTGAAAATGGCCATCGACATGAATGTCTACGAGCTGCTCGTCATCAGAGATTCAGACTTGTTGATTCATCAAGTTCAAGGAGAGTGGGCCGTGAAGAACCCATAGATTATACCATATGTACAGTATGTACAGAAGTTATGCAAGAGATTTCGTAAGATGGAGTTCAGACATACTCCTAGGATACAGAATGAGTTGGCCGATGCCCTTGCCACCATCACGTCAATGCTTAAACATCCAGATACTGACTAAATCGATCCACTGGATATAGAGTTGAGAGAACATCCAGTTCATTGTTCACATGTTGAGGCAGAACCTGACGGTTTGCCTTGGTATTTTGATATAAAGAAGTATTTGGAGTCTGGAACTTATCCTGAAGATGCAACATCCAACCAAAAGAAGTTGATACGCCGTATGGCTCTCAATTTCTTTCTAAGTGGAGAAGTCCTTTATAAGAGAACTCCGGATTTGAGTCTTCTAAGATGTGTCGATGCTGTTGAAGCTGCGAAACTTATTGAACAAATACATGCTGGAGTTTGTGGAACGCATATGAATGGGATCACCTTGGCAAGGAAAGTCCTTCGAGCCGGTTATTTTTGGATGACTATGGAGAATGATTGTTGCAAGTTTGTGCAGAAGTGTCATAAGTGTCAAGTACATGGCGATTTGATACGAGTTCCTCCTCACGAACTTAATGCTATGAGTTCACCTTGGCCGTTTGTAGCTTGGGGCATGGATGTCATCGGTCCGATAGAGCCAGCCGCTTCTCATGGACACAGATTTATTTTGGTTGCCATTGATTACTTCACCAAGTGGGTGGAAGCAGCTTCTTATAAGTCGGTAACCAAGAAAGTCGTAGCTGATTTTGTTTGCAACAATCTGATATGCAGATTTGGAGTACCTGAATCCATCATTACTGCAACGGCGCAAATCTCAACAGTCACTTGATGAGAGAGATATGTGAGCAGTTTCAGATTACTCATCGAAACTCAACCGCTTATCGTCCTCAAAATGAATGGAGCTGTAGAGGCTGCCAATAAGAATATCAAGAAGATCTTGAGGAAAATGATTGACAATCACCGAGGTTGGCATGAGATGTTGCCATATGCTTTATTGGGTTATCGAACGACTGTCAGAACGTCGACTGGGGCTACTCCCTACTTGCTAGTATATGGAACAGAAGCAGTCATACCCGCCGAAGTTGAAATACCGTCTTTGAGAATTATCCAAGAAGCTGAGTTGAGTAACGCTGAATGGGTTAGCAAGAGAATTGATCAGTTAACTTTGATTGACGAAAAGAGAATGGTTGCCGTTTGTCATGGTCAGTTGTATTGACAGAGAATGATTCGTGCTTTCCACAAGAGAGTAAGAGCGAGAATTTTTGAAATCGGTCAGTTAGTACTTAAGCGCATTTTTCCTCATCAAGAAGAGTACAAAGGAAAATTCGCACCAAATTGGCAAGGGCCCTACATGGTTCGCAAAGTATTATCTGGAGGTGCTTTGGTCCTGTCAGAGATGGATGGTACCGCTTGGCCAAAACCGATCAACTCAGATGCTGTCAAGAGATACTACGTGTGAAGCTTCAGTTTGTATTTCTGTCATTTACTTGTAATTGTTCTATTTGCTTGTATTTGCTTGGTTTAAAATTTATTCCTTTGTAATGAACTACGTCTGACCTGAATTCTAAAAAATGAGATACGTAGGCGGCTTATGTCGGCCTCGGTCACCCCATTTTATCCCCTTTAAATATTTCTTTGTATTTGAACTACGTTCGACCTGAATTCTCAAGAATGAGATACGTAGGCGGCCTGTGTCGGCCTCGGTCGGTTTCCTTTGTAAATTTCTTATTTTTGTTGGCCTTGAGGGGAACTACGTTTGACCTGATTCCTGCCTCAATGGGATACGTAGGCGCCACAAGGGTTCGGTCATACTCCCGTAAGATTTTTATTCCACTTTGCAATAGAAACTGGGACAGAATTTTTGAGAGGGACTCAAAAATTCTCAAGAAGAAGATTTTTCCTCAGCAAGCCAAGACTGAAAATACTTCAAATTGCAACTGGGACAGAATTTTCGAGGGGACCTCGAAAATTACATGATTTACTTACCGACAGTTGAAGATAAGCCATAATTGGTAACTGGGACAGAAATTTTGAGGATGGCCTCAAAATTTCAACATGGGTTTATCGACAGTCTGGAGTGATTGTGAATACTCCCCAGCGAATAAACCTCCAAGAATCAGACTCAAAGAAGTTCGCTAAGCCTGACGTGACATGATACTTGGCAGTAACCTTTTCAAATATTACTTCTCAAAATTTATTTTTCTAAAGATTTTCCTTTTATGTTTCATTTGTTTTGGCATAAAATATTTTGTCTTATCTATCAAGAGTTGGGAGATCACGAAGATCAATCGGAGATAGCAGGACAAGGAGCAGACAACTGAAGAATCGATACAGATCAGTCCGTTTTGAAACTAATGATTTTTCTGTGGATGCAGGCTTATAATATTGCTCAGAAATCAGCAAATTCCTCTGATCGATGAATGTGGAGGAGTCGAGGGAGGAAAAATCTCTCCCAAATTAACGGTGTTCCTGTAGATGCAAGAATTATTTTATTGTTTATACCATGGACTTGGGAATATGATTTGTTTATTTTAGTCAATTTCCAACAACACGAAGTCTATAAAGAGCGTTTAGCTAAATTCAAAGGTGAATTAAGCGAGGAAGAGTTTATGGTTTCCGTAAAGGACGTCATTTTGCATCATAATGTCAGATATGATATTATACATTACCCGGAGGGGTCATTTATATTATTGCCAATCAAGACGATATACTATCTGGAAGCCATTTTACCGTTATCGTCGATTGAGACGATATGATTATCCAGAATGGCGCCCAGAAGATCGCTATGGTGCTCGATTTAAGCACTATCTTCATTTGGTACCAAGGATGACATCAAGATTTAATCACAAGAGGATATTTATGCCCTGCAGAAGATCATGCATCGCAAGTCAATATTCATGCATCGCGGAAGATCATGCATCGCGAGTCAATATTCATGCATTGCGGAAGAACATGCATCGCGAGTCAATATTCATGCATTGCGGAAGATCATGCATCGCGAGTCAATATTCATGCATCGCGGAAGATCATGCATCGCGAGTCAATATTCATGCATCGCGAGTCAACATTCATGCATCGCGGAAGATCATGCATCGCGAGCCGATATTCATGCATCGCAAGAAGATTTCATGCCTTGCGAAATCTATTGCATCGCGAGAAGACTCCATCTCTCGCAGAAATTTATACATCGCAAGAAGATTTCATACCTTACGGAATTTATGCATCGCGAGAAGACTCCATCCATCGCGGAAATTTATACATCGCAAGAAGATTTCATACCTTGCGGAATTTATGCATCGCGAGAAGACTCCATCCCTCGCAGAGATTTACACATCGCAAGAAGATTTCATGCCTTGCGGAATTTATTGCATCGCGAGTAGATTTCATCCCTCGCAGAAATTTACACATCGCAAGAAGATTTCATGCCTTGCGGAATTTATTGCATCGCGAGAAGATTTCATCCCTCGCAGAAATTTATACTTCGCAAGAAGAGTTCATGCCTTGCGGAATTTATTGCATCGCGAGAAGATTTCTTCCCTCGCAGAAGTTTATATATCGCAAGAAGACTTCATACCTTGCGAAATTTATGCATCGCGAGAAGATTACATCCCTCGCAAAATTTACGCATCGCGGGAAGATATTCATACCCCGCAAGTAATCATGCACTACCAGAGTAGAAGTCGTGCATTCGAAGAAGAATATTCACTTATTGGCATCAACTGCACTCTTTTATTCATGATAAGAGTAAACAACATGAAGAACACATCGACATCAAGAGAAGCATCAACACTGCACCATCTTTCATTTATGTTGACATCAGCATGAAGAGTACATTGACATCAAAAGAAATATCAACACTACATCAGCATTTATTTATTTTGACATCAAATCAAGAGTACATTGAAGATTATATTGCAAGCATAATACATAAGCTTTATTTGCTTTACGTCAAACCGAGCGAGTTGACGTCAAATGAAGTAGGAGAAAAATTAAGTGTCGACACGGTAAAAGACACTATATTCCATTTGAATTACATTTTTAAGCAGACGAGTTTTATCTCAGTCTTTGTCGAGAGCATCCGAAAGGATGAATTCTCCAAAACATACCACAGGTGCGGACGACATTAAAAGGGATGCAGCACAACGTGGAACTTTTTCTCAGCAGCGAACTGGGACATAGTCCAAAGAGGTTATCAAACTCTTAGGACGCGAGCAGAGGAGCGACTTCCACCACAATCAAACCACACCCCTATCAGAAGGCATGTGGGTTTTTCTTTCGGTTTGTCAGTTTCTGTTTTGCATCCGGAATTTAGGTATCTGCCGGGAGCAAGTCTCCAATCTGAGTGACAATGCACCAAGAGCTTTGGAAATTATGTCCGTGTAAAATCTTATCTATGGATGTGAAGAGCTCCACATTCATGGCTAAGAAGTTACAAGCCTCTTTTTCATATTCGACTTAATTGGTCACTCGTCCAGAACCAAAGGTTATCTAGCATAATAGGTTTCCTTTTCAACCGATCGAGTCGAACTACAAGCAGCCTGATTCCTAAGGTTTAAGGATATGTAGGCGAGCTCAATGTTGAAAACTTGGCTGTATTCCAACATTCTCACTCGAATCTTATTCTCGACCTTTTCGGTACCTTCATAATTCGGTATCGAGGTAGCTTTTGATTTCTTTCAAAATCATGTGTTAAATCAACCGTATCGAACTACAAGTGGCCTGAATTCTCATATAGCCTGAGATATGTAGGAAACCCATTTTTCGGGGCTCGGCCATAATTCTTAAATTCCGTACCAAATGCCTTTTCTAAGGACGAATATGTGGTCGGTCAAAATTGGTTTGGTCAATTTCATTTTCCTCGAATTTCTCGCATCAGTCCAAAGAAAATGAGGGACAGTTGTTGACACCCAATTTTGACCCTCCTCGGTAGTAATTAACTAGCAAGCTTCTTGAGTTTTAAACAATTTAAAACAATTAATTTTATAAATTAGGATATATATATATATATATATATATATATATATATATATATATATATATATATATATATATATATATATATATATATATATATAAATAAAATAATTGTAATAAATAATTTTAGATTGCGAGTTATTTAAAATAAGGTTTTGACACTTCCTATATTGCTTTAGTTAGTGTATATGCTTTACATAATTATTCGTATATTTATCGTATTTTTATTGTTACTCAAAAAAAAAAAAGTAATAGCAAAATAATAATATATATTTGGTTAGCTATTTAGCTATATGATAGTTTTCTTTTTTTTTAGTTAGTTAATTTTTGCGTAGCCGAATTAATTATTTTATTTTTGTTAATCTCAAGAAGCTGGTTATATAATTATATTAATTCGTCTTATTTTAAAATTTAATCAAAGCGGTCAATTACATTTAATTTGGCTAAATTGACGAAGCTCTTAATTAGAAGACCAATTTAGACCTATCTTTCAATTCCCATGGCCCAAATTTTCAGGCAGCCCATCTTCCTTCTCCTAATTTCCCTTTCCCCAATTTGGAGTGCCAGCCCACTTCCTCTTAATTTCCTTTAACTAGATAAAATACTCAGCCCAATATTTTCCTTAAACCTAGCCCAATCCATTATTTTCAGCCCACCCCATTCAAATCCCTTCCTCAACCCATTCCCAATATTTCTTTTTACCATAGCAATAATAATAAAAGTCCCCAATCCAATTCCCCTAGCAGCCCACCAAATATTTTTGTTACCCGGCCCAAGTCTCTGCTTAAAGGCAGAGAATCCAAGAGCAGTCCAACGAGGCTATGTAGCGTCTTTCTCCTTAATTTCACGGCGTCAAGTTGAAGCCACCATTCAAGCGGGCGCGTACAACTCCCAACCAGCTGTAACGGGAACAAGGAGACGGAGCAGCACACAACAAGTTCACGCTCCCACGTCCCTTTCTCCTTTTCTATTTAGTTCAGTCTTTTGTCGCCTATCTCTGGGCAACTTCAGAAGAGGGTAGTTGCAGTTCCCGTCCTTGACTCGCGTGGATGAGCGCCACGTTGAGGGTCAAGGACAAATTATGAATCAAGGTCGTCCGTCCCCTGCATCTTTCCGGATTTCGTGGGATTTGGCTGCGAGTTCGTACGAATGAGCAGCTGGCGTGGTCCTTGGGCGTTTTCTTCAGGGATTTTGAATTTTGGGAACCATTTTTTTTTATTATTCTCGTTTCTGCCCTTTTCTCCTCTTTTTCCTAACCCTAATTTTCCTTCTATATATTCTCTTAGTTTTGGTGTTTGAAAGGGGATTTTTTTTTTCGAGAAGAAAGAAAGGCAGAAAACGGAGGTAAGGGAAAATTTGAGTTTTTCATTAGAACAGGGAAGACATTGAAAGCGAAATAACTGTAAGAGACACTTTAAATACGTGGTAAACATATTTTCGATAAAAGAGAGGTATAGTGTCGGCGTTAGATTTGAGTTTCTATCCAAGCTTCCGTTTGGGAGTTTGTGTTCAAGTTTTCTTGCATTGAAGATCGCGGCCTCTGCTTGTTCGTGTCCCAGTCTCGCTGCATTCGGAAAGGTAAAATACCTCTCCCTTTTATCTTCTTCTCGCCTTGTTATTATGGATACCCTTTTGGAGTTTGTGCTTTGTTAATAGACTATGCTAAGCGATTTGTGGCCTGTTGTTTCTTTGTTCGTTTTCTTTGTTGGAGATTACTAGAACTATGAATGATAGGCTACCGATTTTGCTTCAAAGTAGTACTTCCCTGATTTTATATCTTATTATTAGTCTAAACATTTTGTAGTTCACTTGAGTTTTAAGTTCTTGCTTATGTTGTTTCTTTTAGTTTTGGAATTCGTCCTTTGTTAATGTTTTTTAAGTCATTTGGCTGCTAAAAAAGAAACTGTTCTTTCCGGAGAAATGTCACCGTTGACTCGAGTATTTTGTCGATATTATTTAGTTTTTTTTTTTTTTTGGCTTGAATTCTGCCTTTATGCTATTTGTTGATATTTTGTTAATTAACCCTTTTTACGTTAATTTATTATGCATCAAAGCAAGTGTTCAATGTGATGACATTTGTATTAGTTCATATTACCAGTGCTTCCCTTGTCATTATTTGTTTATTAATATTACTTTGTTATAAAAAAAAAATAAAGATAAAAAAAAAATGCCAAATCACTTTCTCTCATTTAATGGGTTTTGCATACACATGTTTCTGCATGATTTGATTATCCATAACATTCCTTAGCATTTATATTTTACAATTTCTTTGCTGCAATTCTCAATTCCCTTTTTATTTAGTTGTAGTTGCTGCTCATTTACTATTTTAATTGATTCCTCCCCCTATTATTTGAAAGGTGTAGTAGATTGTGGTCTTTAAGCTTTAACTTTAATTCTTTTGTTTAATCCTAAACGCATGTCTCCGTAGTTGAAAAATGAGGTTTAATTTGTTTGAAAGTTTGGTCGTTTGTGCTTGCTCTATTTCTTTATTTAAAGTCATGAAATGCGTTTAAATTCTCTCTTTTAGCCATGTGTGACTTGTTTCAAGGCAGTAGCATCATTTTGTTAATTGGGTATGCTATTTTGTTCATGTGTTCAATTGCTCAAGTTTAGTCATTAATATATTGGTGTATTATTGACTTTGCATTTTTCTTGTCGCATTATATAGAATTAAAGCATACTCTATTATTGATTGCCATTTTGTTTCATTCTCTTCTATGATTGGGATCGGCCCTCCCGAGTCTTTTGGAGATTCTTTACCTCGCATTTTGGAAGAGTCATAAAGACTCGCACTTCCTCCTATCGAGTTAACCTATAGCGAAGGCGTACAGGTCCAAAGCTGAAGGATTCGAAACAAGTCGGAAGAATTGAAGGGATTGGGGCAAAATAGCCCAAATTTATTTTAATCGTCGTATTGTATTTATTTTTGGGCATAAGCCCTTGTTGTCTTTTACTCTACTTTATTTATTTTTGTGTCATTATTTGCTTAGTTTAGGACAGGTACAAAATGGGTCAAAACCCTAAAAGAAAGTGGGTCAAAAACCCAAAACAGGTGGGTCAAAAAATCCGGTCAAGACGAACAGAACCCGGAGTTGGACCCAATATTTCTATCCTCTCTTTCTTTACTTGTTTTTTTTATGTATCGTTTGTTTCCTTGATTGTCGTTAGTTTAAAGTTAGAAAACTCCAAATCCCCGGAGAAGGCCATAAATGTTTTAAGTAATTAAAATTAGACTAAGTTTAATTAGTTTTAAACTAATTTCTAATTTTTTAAGTTTCGCTTAGATAAAAATTAAGAGATTCACTTTCAAACAATTTTTAGCCAAATAGTTAGTTGTCGGTTAACCGCATTAGTGGATGTTTTAGGTGCTTAACACCTTCCTAAAACATTAATAGGAATCCCCGAACCCCCCTTAATGTTTTCAATCGATTATTCTGTTAAGTCTTTTGAAAGCAAAAAGTTTTCTTAATTTTTCTCAAAATTAAGTGGCGACTCTAAAAAAGTCGAAAATTCTTAAAAAATACCTTTTTCGATTAAAACAATAGTCAAAGTGCTATTCATTTGATTAAAAATCAAAGATTTCATGAGCGCACCAAACACATTGATGTCAGATTTCATTTTATTCGAGATGTCGTAGAAAAGGGAACTATCAAGGTTGAGAAGGTTATCACAGACGATAACGCTGCAGACATGTTGACCAAAATAGTCCCGCTTGCCAAGTTTGCACACTGTAATGACTTGGCGGGAGTATGCATCAATTGATGCAACTCTAAGAGAACAACTGCTAGGTGGAGCTGGTATGTTCAACAAAGGTTTGATTCTTCTTGTTTCTTACAATGGGATTGCCTAGTAAGCTTAGAAGTTTTGGCCGGAGTTGTTTATACGCATGCTTGGAACACAAACCAAGGTGGAGATTGAAAGAGTTGGTTTTGGTTCTTGTGGAATCAAACTAAATGGAAGATGAATTAACATGAATATTTGGTAGGAAGATAAATTAGTACAAAATAAAAGTCAAAGATTGTATCTTGGTAGGTGAAATTTAGGCAAACCATAAAATAGTTTCATAATCTTAACCTTGACAATTTTGACACATAGTGATGTCATGGATGACATCAATAGGATGAATTTATTCCTATAAATAGGTAACTCTTAATTCATTTTCAAATTATCCTTTCACTTGCCTTCTCATCTTCTAAGGCATTTGTGTTCTCTCTCTTGTAGTATTTCACTTGTATTCTTTGTAGAGTGAAATAAATATTGGTGCAGTTGTTCTTTGGTGGACGTAGGATCATTTTGATCCGAACCACGTTAAATATTGTTGTTCTTCCTTGTTCTTTAATTTCACGTTTCCGCTAACACATATGAAAACACTGAAGCAACTAAATGAACTTGAAATTATGGGGATTAAACCTCAACTAACTCTAAGTAAAATAAAAAAAATTAAACAAAATAAGCATTGAGTCAAAATTTCTTATTGGAAATATTCGATTACCAACTTATTGTTTAAAATGGCAATTCATGAACTCATCAATGAAATATCACAATAACAATAATATACTTTATTATTTAACAAATAATAATACTGAAAATTTAATAGCTATTATTACAGTAATATAAAATTAGTACTTGAGTCATGTTAAGTATTGTCCTAAGAAAATTTTATTAATACGTTTTGAATCTTAAATTGTTAAATTAAAACGTGCAAGCTGTTTCAATTGAATTTTAAATTAAAATGATTAGTTGGTTGGTAATAAGGAGTTTTGAATCTTGATTAATTTTCAAATCATTATCAATTGTAGGTAGGGGTGTACAAAATCGAACCGAAAACCGAATTAAATCGCAAATCGGAAAAAAACCTGACTAGTGGGGTTTGGTTTGACCTGGTTTGGTGTTGGATAAAAAAATCCGACTATATTTGGATTGGTTTGGTTTCAACTAAAAAAAAAACGAGACCAAACCAACTCGACATTATATATATAATTTTAAAATTTTATTTTATACGTAAAAATACTTACTTTGATATAATTTTTAAATATCTCTTATACTTTTTTATAGTTTTTATCTTTTAATATATTTATTTCATGTTTGGAAATTAGAATTCTTAGTGATCTAAAAAAGATTATAGTTCATACATGTTGGTAATTATAATAAAGTTTAAATAAAAATTAAATTAATACTAATGCAAAAAGAAAATCAATTCAACACTAACCGTCTGTTTGGATCATTGTTAACCATTGTATTGTATTGTATCGTTAGTATGCCTACAATGTTTGATTTGATTGTTACTTAAAATGTATTGTATTATATTATTAAATTTCGTTGTTATGTAACAATGAAAATTTCTATTTTATGGAATAACCGATTCGGTATGTTCTCATTGTTACTTAATTTTTTTTCCAATTATATCTTTACATAATATTTTAAAATACTATTTTACCCTTTACCTTATATTATTTAATTCTAGTCAAACCTCCTACCCTAAAATAATTAAGGATATTTTAGTAAATTTATAAATTACAATACAGTACGATACAATCAAACCAAATAATTAAAATATTATTAAACAACAACAAACAATACAGTTTAGACAAACATCGTATCTACCATTCAGTACAATAAAATAGAGTACATTACAATACAATATATTATTGAATCAATGGGTAATAATGATCCAAACAAAGTGTAAGAATGACAATAATATTGAATATTTATTTTTTTAGTTTTACATAGATTTAGATAATTAAAATACATGATCTAATTTTACTTTCTTTTAATATTTAGTCATGTAATTAATACTTACTAAACTTATTTTACCATGATTTAGTACTTTAAATTATGATCAATTTCATTATGACTTATTAATTTTCAATATTTATTTTAAGAGATTTTATTATTATTTTGTTGTTGGATATTTTAGTGTCATTAATCATATCATATTTTTTGTTATTTTCTTGAGAAATTACTTAGAAGTTGCATTTTTGTAGGATTAAAGAAATATTGGAAGTACAAGTAAATTATATGCTTGTATGAATACTTTATCAAAAAAACCCAAAAATATAAAAAACCCGAAGAAACCCGAAGTTGAAAAACTCAAGTTTTATTGGTTTGGTTTGGTTTATAAGTTCAAAAATCCGAGACAAATGGTTTGATTTGATATTTAAAAATCCTGAACCAACCCGGTCATGTACAACCCCAATTGTAGGTTAAAAAAAGGAAAAAGTTAATATCTAAATTTTTGGACGGTTTAAAAGATAATTGAATTAGTTGAGATTGAAAAAATAAATCAACTCGGTGAAGATTATATGAATTGCTCAATGTATAGATATTGTATAAACAATGTAAATGGATATATATATTTTTTGGATAGGTGAAATATCTGATAGACTCTTATACTTGTATAAGTTTGTATTTTAAAATCCTTCTACTTAAACTTTTATAAACTGCACTTTTGAACTCAAGTTTATTGATTAAAATATTTTATTTTATTCCTATTTACTTATCAATATTTACTTTTTTAGTTATCCTTATTTACTTGTTTATTTTGACAAATGAAGAAGTGATCGTTTTTTTGTCTTTCTATTATACACTCATTTAAACTTCTTGAAAATTTTTAAGTTTTAATATTCTTTTTGAAATCATAATTAATAAAGGTAAAATTATAACTTAACTATGCTAATTATTGTTATCTTAATATGTGTATCAATTTTATAATGAACAACGATCAAAACGAGTAGTAGAATAGTTAACTTAATTTTTGTTAGTACATTGAAATTTAAAATAATGACATATAAATAGAAGCGGATTAATATTTATAATCCAAATTTTGCTATAAATTTGGAAAAAAGGGAAAAAAGAAGTGTTGGTCTGTTAAAGTACTTGGCCGTTATACTACCACCAGCTCAAAAACGAATCGCAGCCACATACCAACACTCAAAAAATTCAGTATTGAAGCACAGAACAGTACTCCATTGAATCTTTAAATTCTAGACTGTGACCAAGTATAGGTTTTCGAGGATTTATAGGTTGTAATTTAATCAATGTCAACTTCTTGTGCCACTGTTGGAACTGAATGGTTGAATCCTGTAGGTACCAGATTAGCTTTGCCTGGAAGAAATAATCATTTCAGTAAGTTTCCAATTTTGAATCTTGATTTGAAAAATGCCAACTTTTCTTGAAAAGTTTAAAAGAAATGTTTTTTTTCTTTTTGGGTGAAGGAGGGAAATGCGATTTGAGTAGAAGGGGTTTTACTTTTAATGGTATAGTTGCTGCTGGAGCTTCAGTTATGACCACTTCTGTAGTTGCTGAACCCTCTAAAGGTTAAGTCCATTACTTGTTTGTAAGTTGGAATTTTCTTTATTATATGTGCTAGTGTGAGTTACTTGACAAGGGATTGATTGATGATATAGGTTTGGAGAGATTGCCATTTAAGCCAGAGGGGTATAACTATTGGACGTGGCGCGGCCATAAAATTCATTATGTAGTGGAAGGAGAAGGATTTCCAGTTGTTCTAATTCATGGATTTGGTGCTTCTGCCTTTCACTGGAGGTAATAACTATTCATGATGAGATTTAGTGGTGATAGATTGAGATCAATTATATATTAGTTGTGCATAAAATTGTAATGCTGCTACTAAAATTTAAAACTTTACTTTGGAGGACTGTATAGCTTTAGGATCAAACTACTGGTGCATCTTTTTTTTTTATGACAAGGAAACCAGCAGCCGTTATCGTTTTGAGTACGCACAGGTAAAACCCTCGCTCCTATGCATAGCTCGCAAACCACATAGGAGAGGTAATCTGCACTAGGCAAGCCTGGTGCGACGAGTTCGACCCAGAAGGGAAACCCCTGCTTTCGCTGGCAAGGGGTTTCAAACTTGATACCTCCGACATGAAGTCCCAAGCCTTACATTGTTGAAAAACTGTTGTCGTTTCTGTTTGAATGGGGTTTCGCAAGTATTACAGATATTAACTTTAGTTATGGTCTTATGGAAGTGTATTCTTTTTATGAAACTCATACTTCTTTAGATATATTGTAAGTGCTTTGAAGACACATACTTATGTTGTGATTCTTTTGGGACTTGGAATCTTTCTTCGCATAGTACTATTTCTTTTAAGCTCCTGATGAACTGTCTTTCTTGCTTTCTTAGGTATAACATACCAGAACTGGCTAAAAAATACAAGGTTTATGCTCTAGATTTGATAGGATTTGGTTGGAGCGAGAAGGCACTAATAGACTATGATGCATTCATTTGGAGAGATCAGGTTGTCGACTTCTTGAAGGAAATTGTGAAAGAACCATCAGTTTTAGTGGGAAACAGGTTAGCTCGTGCATTTAACAACTTGTCATTTTAGTGAATTTTCTGGAACTTGTAAATCCTTGAGTTCCTTTTGACCATCTACAATATTACTTATGCTATATTGTTCAAGTTACCAGTTTCAAATCGTCTAATTTACTTTCTGGAAATAAAAGTCTGTAAGTTAATTGAGGTGATCACCATTAATTGGTAGCTCGTAATAAGGATGGATTAACCATTCCCTAAGATTTCACAGAGTGGCTTCAAAAGGTTTGGTAGTGATGAAAATTCTCTAATATCATGTCGAAATGTCTTAAATTTATAATGTCTCCAGAATCACATTGCACAATGATTCTTTTTTTGAGAAGGCACATAGCAGATTCTAAATAAGTTAATTATTTATTTATGGACGTATTACATTCAGATGATATATAAGATTAACATCACTTTGATTTGGATCTAGAAAAGATATCTGGCAAAATAAGTAAAACAGATAGCAGTAACATTTTTTTTTGGTAAACAGTGCGTCAGTTATAAGTTCTTGGACTTTGAAATTGTTAAGATTCATTTCCCTCTTTTCTAGCTTGTTGCTACAGAGTTTAGCATTACTTTGTAGCGATGAAATTGAATTTAAATGTGAATATGTTATGTATTATATAACAGTCTTGGAGGATTTACTGCTTTGATAGCAGCAGCGTCACTCACTGATGAAGTCAAGGGAGTTGCACTGTTGAATAGCGCAGGACAATTTGGGGATGCCAGCACTGCAGCTGAAGGAACTGAAGAAACAGCCTTACAGAAATTTATTCTAAAGCCACTAAAGGAAATCTTTCAACGTGTAGCCCTTGGATTAGTATTCTGGCAATCAAAGCAACCAGCTCGTATTGAATCTGTTCTGAAGAGTGTATGTTCCTTTTATAGCCAATCAAGTTTCTTTTCTTCCAATTTCTATATGGATTTCAAATTATTCGGCGTGTTTGCACCAATATATGCATAACTGTTCTATCTTTTAGCTTTGCAGACATGTGTAAATCTGCGTAATGCATATCTTAGAATTGAACTGACAATCAGAAACAGTACTAACTTTTCTTGAAGTCTTCTTAATATGGTACAACTTTTAGAAATGGATAAACAGGAAAACGATCTTTTTCGATAATGTAGTTCATTCGTCCTTGATATTTAGGACTGACGTTATTGTAGGTTCCAAGGTCCACCAGTACTGGTTTGCTTGACTCTTATGAATTGGTCTCTCTTACCCAGTTTCTTCATCTTTTTTCTCCTTTCAAGAGTCTAATGTTTATTTTTTTACTGAAATTTCTGTATATTTGTTTCAAGGTTTTGAATTGCAATAGTTGTAGATTGTGTTCTTTATTTTGTCGTTCTAAAACCCTTGTGCTTTTTTCCAAAGGTTAAACCTTTTTATTTCACATTCAAAGATGAATCTAACCACGGTCAAAACTCACTTGTGGAATTTGTCAAGTTGATGATCCTTCTATCTGAGGATATTCTCAACATTGTCTTATTCTTGTTTGTACTTAATGGTGGTCAAACTGTGGCAGAATGATGTCTTGAACATCATCTCTGTTTGTTAATGGCATGATGCGTCTGCTTATCTAATTGCATTTTATTTGTTTACATTTCCAGTACTATTCATTATCTTCTGTCTTTATTATCAAACAACTGACTTGCTATATGTGTTTTCACTTGAAGGTCTACATAAATTCTTCAAACGTGGACGATTATCTCATCGATTCAATTACTAGACCTGCAGCTGACCCAAATGCAGGGGAGGTTTATTACCGGTATGAATGCAGCTGTCTACAGTTTTGCTTCCATTCAATAGCTAAAATAATATTACTTTATATGGTTTGGAAAAGAAACAGTATTATTAGAAAATCACCCAAATAATTTGGACTATTCTAAAGTAACCTTACGAAGAAAAAATTCCTTCATTCTTATCAAGTCCTCTTGTCTTATAGCTCTAGCATACTCCCTAAATTCCATTTTTTGTGATACTCTTCACTCTTTAGTCTATTCCAAAAATATTGACGCCTTCCTATATGTAGAAACCATTTTAATTTTCAACTTCTCATTTTACTCTCAGTGACATACTTTTTATAACTATAGAAATGTCATAACATATTTTAGACCACAAGTCAAAAATCTTCTCTCTTAAACTCCGTTTCCCAGGGGGGCAACCTTACAATGTTTCCTTTGGAACTTAAACACGAAATAACCAGGACTTTATAAAAAAAATGCATAATCGGTCAATGTTCAAATACAAGGAGAAGGGAGAAACCCTCCTTATCATGTCATTTCAGCCTTATAATAGAGGGATAAAGCTTCATAATTATATGAAACACTAGGTAGCTCATCAGGACCAGGTAGCTCGGAAATAAGTTTATTTGCTTTACTTTTATATTGAATGATTTTTTTGTTGAATTCATGTTTTCTAGTTTAAGAAGCTCATCCAATGCCCTCTTCTTTTGCAATCTACAGATTGATGACGCGATTCATTTCAAACCAGAGAAAGTATACACTTAACAATGTGTTGAGACAACTTTCTTGCCCGTTGTTGTTGCTGTGGGGTGACCTAGACCCTTGGGTTGGTCCTGCCAAAGCCAATCAGATTAAGGAGTTCTATCCAAACACAACCATTGTTAACCTGAAAGCAGGTCATTGTCCCCACGACGAAGTTCCAGAACTAGTGAATGAAGCTTTATTAGATTGGTTGTCAGCCACGATAACACCAGCGTCTTCTCTTGAAACAGTATCAGAAACTTAGCTTCAGTGTTACCCTCACATATGCAGTGATTCATGTTGTAAAATATACTGTATAATCCTCCAAACATACAATCTGATTCATTTTTATAGGAGATTTTAGTAGGTTGATTCAACCTGATAATGAAGTCAGCTTTATCCAAAGAGTTCCACATCTTCTCTATATTGTATTTGTTTAATTGAATAGAAAGAAGAAAGTATGGAACTGCATTTGCATTTGATGCTGTTTTTGCCTGTTTGGTGTTTAATTTGTTAAATGGAAGAGGTGAGAATACCAGGTTCTGTACCTGCATTTTGTTTCTGAAGGAAAGAGCATAGAAACAAAGTGCACAAATCAAATTGTCTCATTTCTCAGAAGTACGCTAGGTGATTTCATCTCATCTGCATAAGTTTTGGGGGACAAAGTCGCTCGTTATTTATGCAGGAGAATAATAGTAAGTTTTGGTGAAGTAATTTGTGTAGGCGGATCTGAACACCACCGTTACAAAAAAGAATTGACAAAGTAACTAGAAGATGTAGAACTCAAGTTATGGCTAATATGTCTATAAAGTTGAACTGATAAATAAGTAACTCAATTTTTCTATTGTAAAGCTTAAATTAACAGTAAGTTGTAATCATAGAGATCCATATAGGGCAAATGAACATGTCTGGGTAGGCCTGATAAGTAGTAATCAGATGTGGATTTAGATTTAAATTATGATGCACGTGAACTCATGATTTTTCTACAAAACTCATTATTTTATGTGCATATCTCTTAGAATTGATCTAATATAACATGATGATTCATGTGCTCCAAAAAAAAAAATTGAATGACTCGCTCGATTGAATGTTAGGTTATTTACTCAAAAGGAAAAAACTCAATCATCACTTACTAAATACTTTTTTCTCAATAACCTTATTCTCTATTTAGAAAGGGAAAAATTATGTCCAAATTGGTAAATTTCTCTTGGAAAAGGACAACCTTGATATAAAGGGAGCATCACTCAATGAGATTTCTCTTGTTATTGGACAACAAAGTATACATGTAATGTAATAAAAGTATTAACTCTTTTATCTTGATCTTTATAATCATTTTTTCATTCCATTCTATTTTTATAACCTTAAATTTATTAATTTATCAATTGTTAAACTATGATGTGAATCTTGCTTTTATCAAACAAATTCTTCAATCATTACTCTAACTATTATATTTATTATTGATATACAATCATAAAGTTGATATTAAATTAGATAGATCATTACAAAATATAAAACATATATTTTCATACAAATGTCATCACTCAGAGTGTGTTTGGTATGAAGGAAAACATTTTTTGGAAAATGTTTTTCAATTTTCTCATGTTTGATTGGGACAAAAGTTTTGGAATATGTTTTTCAAATCAACTCATTTTCCTCAAAATTAAGAAAAATGACTTCCCTTCAAAAATGAAGGAAAACATTTTTCAAAACTCTCCTCCAATTTTAAATTACATTTTTTTTTATCAATTTTAAAAAAATATTTTCAATTTCAAAATTTTATTTTTTCACCCGATCCCTGACCCCCTCACCGGCCAGGCCCCCCCCCCCCCACAAAAAAAATATTTAATTTTGATTTTTAAAAATATTTTCAACTTCAAATTTTATTTTTAAACTCCTAACCCCCCCCCCGATCAGCCCCCCACCCACCCCCAACCCCCCAAAAAAATAATTTTGTTTTTTAAAGTACTATCAACTTCAAATTTTTGTTTTTTCACTCCTACCCCCCTCCCCCCGCCCCCACACACCACCACCACCACCACCCCAAAAAAATAATAATTTTGATTTTAAAAATATTTTCAATTTCATAAATTATTTTTTACTCTAGTAAAAATAAAAGATGTCTCTCAAAAACATTTTTCATTCATAAATCAAACACTAAAAATTATTTCCGGAAAATATTTTCTACTCACCAACCAAATATAAGAAAATAAGTCCAAAATCTACTTGTTTTCCAGGAAAACATTTTCTAGGAAAATATTTTCTATGGAAAACATTTTCCTCCATACCAAACACATCCTTAATCATAATTAAGCGTGTATTCTCACTTTGATAGTATTTTAAGGATACATATTATTGCAAATTATTTTTCATCGCATTCAAATCTAATTCGATAAGATAGTATTAAATCGTTGAAGTTGAATTATTAAATTTGGGATAAACATAATATACAAACAAGGATCCATTTGACCACAAAATTATTTAGACTTTTTCACTTTTTTTGAAAGTTAACATTTGGCCATGATAAATCCTCAAAGTTATATTCGGAATTTGGCTAACACCAAATACCATGTGTTTCCATATATATAACCTATTTAAATTATATTCTATATTCAGAAGTACATTCAAACAAATAAATATTTAAAAATTATGACCACTTTAAATTTTTAAATAAAGTATATTATTTTTTGTATAATATATAGGACGTATATAAAATTTAATTTATGACTATTTATTTTGAAATATTAATATTTTATAATATATTTGATTTTATATTTTAATAAACTAGGTAATTTTTCGGCGCTTCGCGCGGTCATAAATAATTATTGCATTGAATTTACAATTTTTTTACTAATATTCATATATTAAAATAATGGGCAAAATAGGTTCTTCAAAAAATATTAACAATATTCCAACATAAATTTGATTATTTGTCATTACCACATAATCGAAGAACCTTTAATGAATAAATTATTCACGAAATATTAAATCATTGATTCTTTAATCAATATTAAAAGGAAAATAAAGAAGAAAATAAGAATGTATATACAAAGGCATTTCGTAATAAATAGAAATATTTAAGTTGCATAGATTATACAATTGTGATATATGTCTTAGGAGAAAATTCAAAAATTTGCTAACATATAATAAAAAAATTACGCTTGAACATGAAAGAATTTATAACTTTTGAAATTTCATAACGAATTTCTTCAATTGATAAGTTAGAAATTTCATATCTATGTAAAAATAGAAAATATATAAGCTTTTATATAGTACTTTTAAGTTATAGAATTTCATATAGAATATCAAAACATGAATTCTTGAAACTGAGTACAATAACTGTTTTATGTACAATAAATATACGTACTATATGTGTATATGTTCAAAATAACCGGAGACAAAAATATTGCAGAAACATAAACAATAAAGTTTAAAACATGTACTTAAAAACAACAATTAATATCATATGAATAAATTAATGATTGTAAAAAAAAAATACCAGGATACGTTAAAATAAAATAAAATAGAAAGGAAAAAATCGAGTCTAGTGAATGTACAATGTCCCTTAAGTAAGTCATTTCCCTCCGATACGAGAGGTTTAAAGCATTACATCCTCTTAGGATGGAAAGATTTTATCCACCAACTTATCGATAGAAAAAACACTGGTGACATTAAGTCATTCAACAGGAGCAAAACACACGAAAAATTAATTTTGCGCAAGTTGAAAAAGTAGATCAAAATTTTTGTTGTTTTATTATAGACAACAAAGAGTAGTGTGAATAAATGTTTATTGTACCGTATCAGAAAGATTACAACTATTTGGAAAAATTGCAACCCTTCAGAAAGTTCACAACCTTTGGTAAAAGTCGCAACTCTTCATTAAAGTCGCGATTTTTCATTAAAGTCACAACTTTTCATTAAAGTCACAAATTTTGAAAGAAGTCATAACTTTTCATTAAAGTCACAACTATTGATAAGAGTCACAACTATTCATTCAAGTCACAACTATTCATTCAAGTCACAACTTTTCATAAAAGTCATATCTTTTCATGAAAGAGGAAGGCTAGTTTTGGAAATATATAAATTTAAAATGAAATTCTTGCTTGTGATTGCGCCACATGCGAGCCTAGGGTTTTCTTTTATATAAATATATGATATGATTAACGAAGTTGAAACGTGCCTTTACTAGTTTTTTTTTTTAAAAAATTGAGTATTATAAAATGTAGTTAGAAAAAAAAACATTCAATACTTGGCCAAAAAAAATAAAAAAATACGTAACACAACTCTAAATAAAGCTATAACAAATGATTTTAAAGAGATAGAAAAGATTCGCCCGATTCAACTCATTCCATTTACTTCTTCAAAAATAGTGTTAGAGCTAAATTAACTGAACAATCCCTTCTTCTGCAGAATCACATTTTCACGAAGATGGGTACGCTGGGGAAAGCAATCTACACAGTCGGATTCTGGATCCGGGAAACGGGTCAAGCCATTGATCGTTTGGGCTGCCGCCTCCAAGGAAACTACTACTTCCATGAACAACGTACGTATACTCTATCTTCATCTCCTTTGAGATTTTAGGTTTATGAATACTGGTATTTGGTAATTGATTCTTTCTCACATCAGTGTTTGCCGGCAAAGTTTTATAATGATTACACAATCCCTAATTTTGCCTGAAAATGTATAAAATTAGAGTGGAATAATGATTATAGAGCATTAATGTAGCTGACCTACCTGTTTTATCCTCATATTTGGAATAAAACGGGTGAGAATTAACAAGTGGAGTGAAATGAATTTTTTTTTTTTTTTTTTGGTTTGAAGTGTAGTTGATCCGTTGATTGGTATATGTGATTGTGTGTTGTTAAATACTGAATCTATTAGCCGTTTTGCGTATGGTTGAATATTGAAGATGATATTGAATAATCAATGGAGCTAGTGACATTTTGAGGTTTTCTTCAGCTGGAGAAAAGCTTCAATCTGATTACCTTTCCGCTTAATTGTCTTGAGGTTACGAATGCCTTTGAAAAACTGAAAGGTGGATCTCTGTTTTTTATTTCACTAGTGTAACTTTATTTCCTGAGTTGGTGGGTAATTTTGGGAACAGATGAAAAATGGAGATTCTTTCTTTCTGAAGAATTGTTGTCATACTAACATATAATGTGACTACCTCTGAGTAGATTCTACTTTAGGCAAAAACTGGAAAGTAGAGTGCACGAATGATGAAGAGTCTTTGCTTGTAAAACGTCAAGGAGTAAATTAGTCTCACTTTCTTATTCATGTTAAATCTGATAAAGAGTACTTGTATTATTTACATATACTAGGATACCGCCTAACAATGCCCATGCATTCTAAATAGCTAAAAAGAAAGTCAAATCCTAGAACCATTGTGATCTTTGTCTTTCAGGTCAATCTAAATGTTGATCTAGTAAATTTAATAAAAAAAATTGTTTCTTAACTCAGTCAGTCATGAGATCAATGTCGTAGGTGGATTTTGTTGAAAAACTTGAGTTTAGTTATCCAACAACATATCCCATATGTGAGGTTTGGGAGGGTAGAGTGTACGCATAACTTACCCCTACCTCTTGGAGGTAGAGAGTCTGTTTCCGAAAGAGCCCCAACTCAGATAACGCATATTGAAGACATAACAAATACTAGAGGAAGCATTACATAGCATTCATGAAAAAGGAACAATAACAATAAGAAAAACAAAATAATGTGATAAGCAAAGCACACGAAAGAATCAGTAGTAACAGAAATCGAGGGATAAGAAACTACATGAATACAGTTGGTATTAAATGAGAAACTACACAGCACCAAATTACGACCAAGCTTATCCCGCAGTAAAGTGAGACAATGCTCAGTTACCTACTAGCCTTCTTTTTTTTTTTTGAGAAGGGTTACCTACTAGCCTTCTATTCTAATATGCGACCTCCACATCCTCCTATCAATCATCCAAAATTTGCAATTCTACTTTCCAGTTTTTGCCTAAAGTTTCTCAAGGGGATAATTTTACTGTTAAAGAATTTAGATGATAATTCTGTGATGCTGGATTTGTTTTAGTTCTGGAGAAGAAAAGGTGTCCTATATTGAAGTTGGATATATTTTCTTTTCTGTTATATATATACTATATAGACTAGATAGATATATTTATGCTATTAGAGTAATGACTCTGAAGACTGCTGATGAAATGCAAGTACTTGTGGCAAAATTATGCTGATATCTATCTCCCCATATGTCTATGATTTACTGGCTTGTTATTGTTGGTAGATTCTCCCAACTGCAAAATTTGGATTTTCCGTAGTTCAACACCATTAGACTTTCAGACTCTGTGCTACTTTATTGCATAAGTCACTCGGGCTAACTTTGTAAAATTATTCTTGTATATACATATATTTTTTTTCAAATAGAAAGAAGCTACTGGCTTGGCATCTTTGGTTGTAATCTTGAACATTCATTGCTTCTTTGGTCTGAAGAATCTGGTGACAAAGGATATTTTGCTGGATTGGTCATATTTGAAATAATATGCTCTCAATCAACAAGTTTGCCATCTGATTCCTTCATTCTTGTATGTATGTTTTTGCATTATAAATGTAGTACACCTAGGAATTATTTCCTTTACTGCAATATTCTTCGCTTTTGGTCAAAGATTTTGTTTTTCATTTTAAGTTTGAATATTTGTTTGTCAATGTGCTCCAAAGCACATATGCTACACTCCTGCATCTTTTTGACATTTTCCATTTGTGCTTCCTTATTCCAGTGTCAAGGCATAGAACTCTTATGAACTTGTTTAACAAAGCACCAACGGTTGATAAAGATGCTTTTGTGGCCCCAAGTGCATCTCTAATTGGTGATGTTCATGTTGGACGTAATGCTTCTATTTGGTATGGATGTGTTCTACGAGGTATGTTCTGTTTCCCATAATATGATAATGTGTCTGTATATGTGCTAAATATTCTAGTAAAATTAATTGCCCGGACAAAGCTGTTGCTGCATTTGGCAGAAACCTTCTTTATGTTGTATCTCCCAGAGATGTGTTTAAATCGTACATATTGATTTTGAAACATAAAGATTGTCAGCACTGTATGTATCCTAGAGACATTGAAGTAGGGGTGAGGCAGTGAGCCAAAATCCCATCTTGTCTGATGAAAAGCTCATATGTTTCTTGAATATATGATAGAGGGTAGACATTTGGAATATAGCTTCTTCTTTGATAATTCAGAATTGATTTTATGTGGTTCTCAACCTTTTTTATTGAAGCAATCATTTGTCTTGTACAAGTTCTCACTTTTGCAAGTGGCATTTCAATGATTTCATCACTGTACTTGGCTTAACTCACAAGAGATTGTTTATTCCTCTCAATTCATCATTAATCTAGTTCTTCCAAAGTTCTCATATTTATGTCAGTTTTTTATGACCAAATGATTTATTAGAAAAGCATACAGTGAATGCAACCGTATGCATCCAGTGAGCCCAGATTACTAACTTTAACCCTCAACCAGCCCCCCTTACTACATCAATCATAATCCAATCCACTACCTTACAAACAAAACAGAACAGTAAGCAAAACCTGTTATCTCAATTCAATTTGATTCTCCATTGGCCTTTATTCTGTTGTTGAAGCTACATCATTACCTCTAAGTCTGCACCCTTGTTTGTTGCTTCCCTGTTTCCTATTCAGAAAATTTCCTTATTACTTGGTTCACATCTTATTGTTAACCCCCTTCAACCTTGAGTTCTTTTGTTCGTTTTTTAGTTTGACCAAAAATCCTTAAAGATTCTGAATTCCTAAATTTCTGCTATCCCAAAACTGAAGTTACCCCATTAACTTCTTATTCCACTTCTATTTCTTATGATTGTACATTGTCATCAATTACTTGCAATTCATTATCAGCTATCTGTTTTCCATCGCCATATTTTTACCCATTATGCTCATTGCTTCTGCTTCATTATCTTGACCATGTTTGCTGTCCATCTCTTGTTCACTGTTAAGACTCCTTTATTGAAGAGTGTCCTCCCCGTATTTCAGAGTATTCTCTTCAAAATAAATAGATTTCCTTTTCACTAGAATGTTACTTGTCTCTGTTAATGCCCCAGTGTCAGAGGTGCCTTCTCTGATTTTCCTCATCAAGAATGTTTCCTTTTCTGTAACAAAAATCATTGTGGCGTATTATTTTCCATCAAAAGAATAAAAATGAAGAAGAAGAAGAGATTGGGACAAGCTTCAGGTGCCAATATAGACTTTACATGTTTAGTAAATAGTTACCTGTTGACGCCTTTTTTCCCCCCTTTTTTTTACTTTAATCAAGAGTGTCTACGTCACCTCCACCATTTTAGCTGCTTTGTTTGCGGTTGTATATTCATTCAACTCACTCAGCCTATTTTTTATGCTACCCCTCCTTACAATTATTTTGATTTAGCTGGGCATCATGAAATGCCACTACCACTCAATAGGCAGGCTTCGATGCTCAAATGCAGTGGCAGACTAGCACAGCAGTGTTCTATCCTTTTATTCAATGACATGTAGGTGTGGCCTTCAAATTGTTGGTCTTGGCCATCTTTCAAGACACGAGTACCTCTAGCAACAACACATCTCTCTGAAATTGCCATTGACTCCATCTCAAATTGAATGAAGTAGCGATTTTAGTCATCAACTGCTTGCAGGGATAGCTTTTTCCCTATGAAAACATGTTGCTTGTCCCAGCCATTGTATTCCTTCACTTTGTCGGAAGTTCCCTTCACTCTGTTTGATCAAAGGCTTCTTTGGTTTTGCAAGTGACCCCGTATCATCAACAAATTGCTTGATCTTTTCTTCCAAATGCTTTCTTATTCTCCATCCCTATCATTTTCGGATATTTGAACAAATTGCTGATTCATTACCTGTCAGCTTCAACCACACAGAAACTCCCTTTATGTTTTATGCTTTACCCACCTCTATCTCAGTGTTCTGTCGGGGCGGTGTTTTTTCTCTAATTCTCGAAGTTCCCGAATGGTCGGAGACCTTTGCGGCTTCATCTGTCATCTGTGAAAACACTATAACCATAATTATCCTCCTTGTACACAGGTCCATGAATTTGGAAAGTTTCTCTCTCAATCTAGTGAAGATGTGGAAAAATACTATAATATCTGGTTAGCCATAATATATATGTCTGTTGAGGGTCTTCCCGTTTTAATTTTTAAGACAGGTGAAAGTGGGATTGAGGTGAACATCTGTTTATATAGTTAAGCTAGCCAGGCCTACCATAGAAATCTGGAGGCACAATAAGTGTTCTGCTAGATGATTAGTTAAACAGGCCTTCTATAGGAATCTGGAGGTACAATAACTGCTTTGTAGATGATTAGTCTTTTTCTTGCTCTTTCATTTTTTTGACTTCGAGCAAAGTCGAAGAGAGGTCAAACTGTCATGAAAGAAATATTGCTTTTAATTTTCAAGTACAGTATTTTTCTTGATGGAAGCAAGGGGTGCACCTTTTGTATTGGGCAAGACAATAAGAAGCAAAAATTATTTTAGACAATTCTCAGTTCGCCAAAAGATGACAAGCCCTGTTGACATATAAGCATTTCAGAATAACAGTTAGCATGACAAGATGTCGTAACTTCTGCTCTTGTAACTTTTTTTTTTCAATTTTTATTTTGTATGGTATTGGCTTGAGAAGAGTAAATGGAGAACTATGATCAGTGAGGGCATATTTATTGCTGAGGCGTCGTCATTGTTGTTTACTTCTGCTCTTGTGTAGCTCTTTTTTTAAAATTACAACATCCATCATGCCAGTTTATCTTCTGATTTCCCTTTCTAATTATCACATATTCCAAGTACCAGGGGATTGTTTGAGGTTGGATCAGCTGTACTTTTGGTTGAACTCTTTTGTATTGAACAAGTGATGTTTGGTTTATATACAACTACTATTACTTATACGCCTCAATTCCAATCTAGTTGAGTTCAGCTATATAAATCCTCATTATCCATGTCACTCCAGTTCAAAGCTGTTTCATACCATTATTTGAAAAAAATCAGTTCCTTATATTAGTGTTTGGTTTAATATATTAAAAAATATTCAAGTTAAAAAAATATATTAAAAAATATTATTTATGAACTGTAAATGAACATAGATGCAGAAGTGATTATTCTTTAACTATACTAAGAATCCCTTAACCACATTAGTAGAATTAAGGATTTTTAGTTTGGGTTCACTCAGAACGGAATTTTCTAAAAGAGCCTATACAATATTTCCAGGCCAATTGTTCAATGGCCATATTTTCACTATAATCTCACAAAACATCTTTTAACCTCCCAAGCACCTCCTCAAATTTCTCTTACTGTCTAAATATCAATCCACTATTGTGCAAAATGACCAGAATTTAAACATACTTTAATCTATACTAACACATTGAATCGAGTATACAATGTTTTGGTAGTGCTGTTAGAAGATGATGTCTCATGTTCAATACATGTTGCCACAAATTTTGATTGATGAATATCCTCCCATGCCTGGAAATATTTTATAAGTTTTTATTCCTTCTTGAATCTTGATTTGTTAGGTACTTCCAGTTTCTGCGATAGTCTTTTAGTCAATTCTAGCTCCTTAAGGGCAAGGCCATTGAACTCTGTTTTGGGCTGTAATTGCTAATCTTTTAACAGGATAGGGCTTCAGTCAACATTTGATTGCATGTTGTTTTCCTTAGTTTATTTTCGAGTTCACTTGAGTGATTCTAATTAGTAAGTAATATGCTATCTCATTTGTAAACAAAACAGAACTTTTCGTAGTCTTTGATGTCTCTAATTAAACTTCACCAGATATGTTTTACTGTCCATGTGTGTATGTTTGAGAAGTGTGAGGAATATGGTGATTTTCTTGCACCCAATATTTATTTCTTTTTAGTCTGGTTGTTCTTGCTCAATGTGAAATATTACATGCAGGTGACGTGAACAGTATTAGTATTGGAGCCGGAAGCAATATCCAGGACAATTCTCTTGTTCATGTAGCCAAATCAAATTTAAGTGGACAGGTTTTGCCAACAATTATTGGCAACAATGTTACTGTAGGTGAGAACTATTTGGCAAATCAATAACATACATCTGCTGTCAATATTTTCAGTGACCTTTGTAGTTAACTTTAAATCTAACTTTGAAGGTCATAGTGCTGTCTTACATGGATGTACTGTTGAAGATGAGGCATTTGTTGGTATGGGTGCAACTCTGCTTGATGGAGCTGTTGTAGAGAAGAATGCTATGGTTGCGGCTGGTGCCCTTGTCAGGCAGAATACAAGGATTCCTTGTGGAGAGGTTTGTGGTAACCTCATTTTTAAGCTATTCATTTTGCCATCATCATAGGTATCACACAGAACACACATCTGAGTTTTGACTCTGGTATAGTTATTAACCTAAAGATGGACTTGTTTCTTGTACATTTCGAGGCTAGTTGCTATGTCATGCAATAGATTTCTTAATTCAACTAAAAAAAGGTCTCTTAATTTTTATATTCATAAACATGTGAAGTTGTGGCTTAGACTTAGATGTGGATATCAAGAAATTCCCGAGTAAAATCCTTTTTGAGGTTAATTTTATGTTCTCTGCCACCTTTCTGCCTTGCCAGCATAGTGCACTTTCTTCTTTTGGGATGAAAAACTATGGAAGAAAATTTATTACGTTTAGCTTGCTAATAAATGTTGTTTTGGTGTTCTTTTTCATAAACAGGTTTGGGGAGGAAATCCAGCTAGGTTTCTGAGGAAGCTCACACAAGAAGAAATTGCTTTTATCTCGGAATCAGCAGCCAACTATTCTAATTTAGCACAGGTCCATGCTGGTGAAAATGCAAAAAGCTTTGATGCAATTGAATTTGAGAAGGCATTACGGAAGAAATTTGCTCGCAAAGACGAGGAGTATGATTCTATGCTGGGTGTTGTCCGTGAAACACCTCCCGAGCTTGTCCTGCCTGATAATATCCAGGCACCAAAAGCCATTTAAGTGTGAATCCAAGTTAATTATCCCTTGGGTTTTATGGTGTTAGCCAATTTCTTTTTTCATTGGGCTGATCAAACAAGAAAATACCTACGTTTCATTATCAATAATTAAGGTCAGGCCGAAACATCAAATACTTAATCCAGGTTTGCAGCTCTTGCATATTTCCAATCAGAAGCTTTGATTGTGGATCAAGTACCAATTGTACTTTAGAGCAGATAGATGGTTTTTTCTAATAATCAATTTGAAGGCAGCAGAGTTTTCTTGTCAAATCTCATTTTTCTTCTTCATGAATAAATAGTGGTCCCTTTTTCTTATAAGCAAAGGTTTAAGCAGGCAGTCTCATGTACCCTGTTACACATATAGTAATATACTGAACACTGCAGATTGCGAAGGTTGGTTTCTGCTTTGATTTGCCTTTTTTGGTGTGTGTTCTGCGCAGTACCATATGGTTATATTTCTTGCACTATGGTAAATTTAGAAATTTTAGAAAAAAAGTGACATGACTTAGATCTGGTAAGAGAAGAAATTTCATGTTCTTGATTGCATTTCCCTTCTGAAAATCTTTTTCATTCTTGTGTCCTCTGTTTGCCAAGAAGTTTGGTAGCTTCCAACAATTATTTGAATTTTCCAATAATATCTCCCTGGGGATGATCGACGATCGTTTTCATTTCTAATTCATTGTATTCCAACAATCTATTTGTTAAAAAAAAAAATTACTTCTCCAGGGCAACAAATTACATGTACCAAAAATCGTTCCCCTAGTACTAGAAAATGAAGTGGTGACCTAACTCGGCTTCTCTTCGTTTCCTTTTCTCTTCTCCTTGTTTTAGTTTTTGTCCGATACTTGCATTGGAGCATGACTATCTCAAATTCGGGACCACACCTATTGGTGGTTCCCCTTGTTTTAGTTTAGGGTATGCATTAGAATAAATTGTCAAGAAACTTAAGCAATTCGTACATAAACGTGTTTTTTAGGTCAATTGTATACATCCTGGCTCCAATAATTAATACTAGCAAGAGCCATGCAGATATAGTTTTGAGTCTAGAAACTCTGCTTGGTAGAATTTGCTTGGATCGACAATAAAGTTCGTCCTATTTTGGCATAAGTTATGTTCAAAATGTATTTCGGGGAGAATCAGTTAGCTCTGGTTGCGAGCGGTTATAGTTTATGAGAATTGATATAATTATTTTTAACTTGTTTAAAATTAAGGGGCAAGTAACATTATTATACAAACTTTATGACAATTGTAGATAAAATTCATCCTTGAAGAAATTCCTATACTTTCTTCCGAGTATATAGCGAGGCCGGTATTCTTGGCAACATCCCTTTAGAATTTTCAGATACACCGTATCATCCAAACGTGATTCACATGCATCTGGATACAATGATACTTTCATTCACCTATCTCCTATCTTACTTGTCTTTCTTCTCTCTCGCTCACTTGTCTCTCTCTATATATATGTATTTTAGAATGTATTTGAATTTTACAAATTTTATGTATTTGTATATCCAACGTCAATTTCATGAACATATAAAAATATATATAACAAACTATAAATATTCACAAATCATGATTTTAAAATCTTGAATTTGCCACCGATAGAATATTGTAGAGGGCAGCTTCATAAGAGCAATAAATCACGGTGCTCAATTTAAGGTATCATATTTAAACCAAAAAAGGACATTCCTTTATTAGTATAAGAATATCAAAGTTGGTATTGGACACATGCTCATCAGTCCAATGTTCCCACCTAAGTCTATCATATTTTCCATAAATATAGGATAATGTTTTAATTTGGACGGTTTGAAGTTTTCAATATTTGAAAACAATATGTTATCTTTTTATACACCAAAACCCTCAAACTTATATAAGACCAACAATATTATAATTAACTACCCATGAAAGAAAAGATCTAGAGAGCTTCTATATTTGCTCCTCTATGTTCTTTTTGACATACTGCATTTTCATATATTTGACTCTATTTAGTTTTTATATTATAAAGATAATGTTCATTTATAATTAAGTATGAAATATTTTACCTTTTACATTAAATTCGAAATTTCTTATTACAAGTTTCGTGTCATTTGGTGCTCCTCTTTAAAATGCTTCTTTTTTTGTTTCTTACCCGAGTTTCGATATTTATCTTAAGCCCATTTAATTTAGTATTTATTATACCTAAAAGATAAAACATTTTCTATTAAAAATAGGGTTAGTAAAGCTTGAATTTGTGACCTAAAAAAACAAAACAATACTCTAACTTTTACTACTCTCTTCGTTTCACAAAGAATGATCTAGTTAAACTTGACACGGTGTTTAATAAAATAAAGACGTGGAAAGTTCAATTAAATTTACCAAAAAAAGAATGAGATATTTTTTTTCAAAAGAAACTAAAAAAAAAAAGGCATTATTTTTAAAACGAAGAGAATTTTATTCTTCTAGATCTTTGGTTTTCAATGAAGGTTAACGTGACAATTTTTGGTTGAAACGTGGCAAAAATGTTGGGTTAGGTATTAACTTTTTACGTTAAAAAATCAATCTACGTGGCTAAATGCTTAATAACTTGATGCAGACATTACAAAATCTAATAAAATTCATCGACCATAGTTAGCGACGGATTCAGAATTTTTCAGAAAGATTCAAAATAAAATATAATATTTAAAATTTTAAGACGAATGTTGAATTTCTCAATCATTAAAATAATTTTTAATCTATTTCTACATATAAAAATATATTTAAAAGTAATTTAAATATATCTTATAATTTTTGCAAACATTCAGGTAAACCCCTCGATATCCTCTAGACCCGCCCCACTGCGGGTCAAAACATCTCCATTTGTTGGAGAAAAATAATTTTGTAGTTGTTGTACCTAAATATAATAAAAGAAGAACCGAATGTGTAAAAGATCCATCGCTTTAACCCTTTAGTCAAATTTTTGGATTTGTTTTACAGAGAAGTTGAAATACAGGATAACAGTAAAAAAAATTTAATTAAATTGCAATTTTTCAGTTTTGTCCTTGTGAAATAGCAAAAAGATGTATTTTTTTTTAAATTATAAAAGTAAGCATAACAATTTATCCATCTATTGTTAATAATGACTAATGGTTTTGCTGTGGATAAGGTTGTCGATTCATAGCTATACCGACTTACCATGTTTGGTTTTAAAAAAATAAAATTGAATTTCTACTATCTCAATTTATATGATATATTTTAGTTTTTAAATTTAAATAAATTTATTTTTGAGTGTAAGTTTTTCATATATCTTTAAAATATTTTGAATTGTCAATAATTGTGATTCATAATACTTTTTATGTAATCTACAAATATATAAATTCTATTGGGATAATTGTATATAATAGCAAACTAATAACCTAAAATAAATGGAGTAGCTACTGTTTGATTTAATTGTGCCCCATAGCAAACGTTTGCCAAAGTTTGTCAGCCATCTCTCTCCAAAAACTCTCGCTCTCCACTCTCCCATTCTCGCTCGCCACTCTCCCTCTGCTCGCCTCTCTCGCTTTATACAACAGAAGGTATAAATTATGTTTCTGTTTTGTATAAAGCAAGAGAAAATCGTATATATACATGCAAAAACATATATCTTCATGCTATACACTTAATTATACAATTTATAAATATTTTACTTTGATTCAATTGTATACAAATGCAAATTTTATACAAATATTGCAACGAAAAAGGCTAGCGAATTATACAATTGCAGTGAAATACAATTTTCTCTCGCTTTATAAAACAGAAGTGTATAAATTGTGTTTCTGTTTTTGTATAAAACGAGAGAAAAACATATATCTTCTTCCTATACACTTATAATCATACGATATACAAATATTTTACTTCGATTCAATTGTATGTAAAGCAAATTTTATATAGATATTGCAGCGAAATAGGCCAGCGAATTATACAATTGCGCATTATACAATTGCAGTGAAATAGGCCAGCGAATTATACAATTGCAGTGAAATAGGCCAGCGAATTATACAATTGCAGCGAAATAGGCCAGCGAATTATACAATTTAGGCCAGCGAATCATACAATTGTATATGTATAGCGAGGCCAGTGAATTATACAATTGTATATGTACAACGAATTATATAGTTATATGCTTGCTATGGAGCGCACTTATGCAAACTTTGTTATAGTATACAACTATGAATATTTCGTTTGGTATATGTGAATGTTGCCCAATTCTATTTTAGAAAAATAAAAAATTTCATGTGTAAATTTTTAATAAAACTTAAATTATTTGATTTTCAAAAAAAAATCTCATCAATTTAAATAGATGAATAAAAAAAAAATTAAATTATTTGACTCTCGACAAAATAATAGGAACAAAAATAGTCATTCTCCTCTATTGTGGGAATCATAGGCGAAAAAGGGGATCTAATAAGTCATCATTTTAGAGGATAATGTTTTTGGTCGGTTTGAGGTGTTTTCAACGGTTAAGACCAACTAACTTAACCGAAAAGTTTAGACAAATAGGCAAAAAATTTATAATATTTTTTTCATTTTGAAGATAAATTGATATTTTTTTTTTAGTTAAAAAATATTAAAATTAAAAGGTAAAATATATAGGTAAAATATTATCCTGATCAAATTTTCCAATCAAAAAAAAATTTCATTAAAAAATAACTATTATTTTTTAACTAGGTTAAGTTATATAATTAGTGCGAGAAATTGTTGTTATATCTTCGAATTATCTTTTACATGTTATAATATTAGTCAAATACTTTTATGGTGAGTAAATAATTTCTGGGACACGTGATTAAATCTTTGACAACTTTGACTCAAATATTGTGTCACCAATGTAACGTTTTGTTGATAACGGTTACGTAAGTATAAGTTTAAAAAATGTTCATCAAATATTATACTGTTCCATTTTATGTGGCATTTTTCGTTTTTCGTGAATCAAATAATTTAATTTTGATCAGATATTTGCGTATAAAATTTTTGATTTTCTTAAAATAAAATTTATATATTTATAAACTACGTAAAGAGTATTATAAGTCACAATAATTGATAATTCAAAATGTTAAAAGGATCTGTGAAAAAATTACAATCAAAGATACACTTTTTTGAATCTTAAAGTGCGAAAAGTGTCACACTAAATATGACGGAGAAATACTTTCTTCAAGGATGAAAGTTAATTTGGGATACAATACAATATACGGCTTGTTTTATCTAATTATATTACACTTGTATTGCTCTCACAAAAAGAGGTTTTAATCAATTTAATTAGCCTATCAGACTCTAACTTCTTCGTAAGTAGCCTGACATTTATTTAGAGAAATTAAATTCAAAAGAAGTAGCTAATCTTTTACATTAAAAAAAAAGATCTAGGTGTTAATTATGTGTGCACTTTAAGAATGAGGCCAAAAAATTGATTACTCTACTGTTTACAAGTTTAAATAACTATAGTAATTAAGAAAGATTATCAAAGATTTAACATGAGTTATTCAATAATCAATTTAGGCATGCTACCTTAAAATTTGTTTGGACATTTATTTACATATTTTAAATTAAGTCTTACTTTAATTGAACACCTTAACTTTTAATAAAGTGCTTTAGTTAAAGTCTTTCGATATAAATTTTGAGCTTTTCTTTGTGTGTAGTTTCATTAATTTGTTTGTTATATATTTAAGTTAATCATGCAAAATATGTCATCTTCTTTAATTATATGCATTCGTCCAGATAAATCGTAAACTTCCATAAAAGTTTTTACTTTAGATTGGTTGCCTATAATTAAAAGAGATAATATGTTTTGACGTAATTGACTAATTAACTGTTTTAAGAATGAGATAATGTTGTGTGGGCCAAAAATTGATTACTCTAGTGTTTAGTGTTTACAAGTTTGATTAACTATTGTAATTAAGAAAAGATTATATTCAATTTAGGCATAATAACTCGAACTTTGTTTGGATAATTTATTTACCTACTTAAATTATATTTTATTTTAATTGAACAACTTTTAACTTTTAGAGTATAAAGTACTTTAATTAGACTCTTTCAATTTAAATTTTGAGCTTTTTGTGTGTATTTTTGTTGATTCGCCTGTTATATAGTTAAGTTAAACATATAAAATATGTCATTTCTTTAATCATACATATTCGCCTATATAAATCGTAAAACTCCATAAAACTTTTTTTAACTTTAAATTGATACTTATAATTGAAAGAGATAACATATTTCGACATAGTTAACTTAACTGTTTTAAGAATGAGATAATGTTGTGTGGGCCAAATATTTGATTACTCTAGTGTCTACAAGTTTGATTAACTATAGTAATTAAGAAAGATCATGTTCAATTTAGGCATAATACCTCAAACTTTGTTTGAATAATTAATTTACATATTAAACTAAATTTTATTTTAATTGAACACCTTAACTTTTAATAAAGTACTCAAATTAGATTCTTTCAATTTAAATTTTGAGTTTTTTTGAGTATATTTTTATTTATTAGTGTTTGTTATATAGTTAAGTTAATCATATAAAATATGTCATCTTCTTTAATCATATGTATTCGCTCATATAAATCGTAAAACTCTATGAAATTTCTTTTTTACTTTAGATTGATGCCTATAATAAAAAGAGATAACATATTTTGATGTGATTGACTTAACCGCCTACTAAATAAACACAAATGCATATAAAAATTTATCAAAATTTAAATCAATGTTATCAAGAATTGACATATTCAATAAATACACGACTTAATCTAAATATATAAACAAAATATTCTGACAAATTTAATAAATATATAAATAAAATATTCTGACAAATTTAATAGACCGACTAGCTAGGTAATAAACCTTCTATATAATTTAGTACTCTTTGGCCTCACCTGCACCGCCAATTATCCATAATTTTCTCTTGGATATAGAAAGTAACCGATGAAGTCAAACGCATTGGCACGATGTCGTATGCTCATAGCTGAATTTCATTTCCCATGCATTTTTTTAATAAAAAAAAATATTATTATTTTTTTAGTTTTTGAATATCTATATTTTTTTATTTATAATATCAATTAATGTAATTTAGTAATTAATTTTGAAAATTAGTCAAGTTGACTTTTAAAATGTATAACATGACAAATAAAAGTTGACCGGAGAGATTTTTATCATCTTGCCTCATGCCTATATAAAGGTACTCAAAGCACCATAGAAGAATACACACAAACAAACCACAAAAAAAAAAAAATTCTCTCTTCTAAACTCACAAAGAACTTTAATTTATTTTTTCAAAACAAGTTGAAAATGAATCCAAATGTATTTAGTGTTGCAAACAATGGTTTGGCTAAGGCAACTAGTTTGTTTAGCCATGCCTATGTGACATTTTTGGCAGGTAATGGTGACTATGTAAAAGGTGTTGTTGGTTTAGCTAAAGGGTTGAGAAAGGTAAAATCTGCGTACCCTCTTGTGGTGGCGGTGTTGCCTGATGTACCAGAGGAACACCGCCACCTATTGATCAACCAGGGCTGTATAGTCCGGGAGATTGAACCGGTTTATCCTCCGGAAAATCAGACTCAGTTTGCTATGGCTTACTATGTCATCAACTACTCTAAACTCCGCATCTGGGAGGTACGTATAAGCTAGCTTTTAGGTTTGAATATATTTAAATTTAATTTTGTGCACCAAATGTGTATACGTTGATCCGTCGTAATCTTTTGAATCAAGTTATATACATAGAAGCTAGTATATAGATATTTTTTGAATCTCCTAAATATAAGATTAGAGATTTACTCAGTAATTGAAGGGGTTCAAAATTTATCTTGAGGTTTCAAGTTTAGGCATTTAGCCTTGATTTTTATTAACTTTTTCCTGAAATTAAACTCCGAAAAACACGTTTGACCATAAAATTTTGTTCAACTTATTTTAAAGAATATGAAAAACAAATTTAAAAAAAGTGTTTTCACCTTTTTCACTCCAAATTACTTACGAAAAGTAAAAAAATATCTCCAATTTATATTTATTCCCAAACATAATTGAACTCAAAATTCGTTTTTCACCTTAAAAGGAAAAATAAGTAACCCTTTTTCAAATTTCAAAACGAAGCAAGGTCAAACGCCCACTAAATCTCGAACACTGTATTTTTATTTTTAAATTTTTTCGATTCATTAATGAAAATTCTGAATCCGCCTCTAGTAACATACATTGATATAGTGTACAAATTTCATTACTACAATTAGTGCTAACTTGTAATTAATTTTTTGTTTTTGTGATGATTAAATGCAGTTTGTGGAGTATAAAAAGATGATATACTTAGATGGAGATATCCAAGTTTTTGAGAACATAGACCATTTATTTGACTTACCAAATGGCTATTTCTATGCTGTGATGGACTGTTTCTGTGAGAAAACATGGAGCCATACCCCACAATACAATATTGGTTATTGCCAACAGTCTCCACAAAAAATTCAATGGCCTGAAGAAGATTTAGGACCAAAACCAAATCTTTATTTCAATGCAGGCATGTTTGTATTTGAGCCAACTCTCCTTACTTACCAGAACCTTTTGAGTTTCCTCAAAGTAACCCCTCCTACCTCTTTTGCTGAACAGGTAACAGTAATTTGCAAATCATATGATTGATAAATCTGATAACAAAAACTTATACTAAAAACATAATATTACTATATGAAAACTAATATAAAAGAAAAATATTATATTGTTGAGAGAATAAATCTTCCATAAACAAAAGTCTCTAAACGACTACATTATGGATTGGATTCTATTGTTGTTCTTGATATGAGAATAGGAGTGTTCAATTTATAAAGTTTTAAGTTTCTCCTCTAAGGAAGGAATAAACCAAATATGGAAGAATATTATATTTTCCTTCAGGAAAAAGTAAAAATATTTATGTTAATGTTTTGTCTTTTTCTTTTAGGAAAAAAAAATAAACTTCAAATGAAAATCAGGGCAAAATTCTAACAGAATTATTGTGTACAGGATTTATTGAATGTGTTCTTCAAGGACATTTACAAGCCGATACCAAACAAGTACAACTTAGTTTTGGCTATGTTGTGGCGTCATCCGGAGAATGTAGAGATTGATAAGGTGAAAGTTGTTCATTACTGTGCAGCAGGATCTAAACCGTGGAGATACACGGGAGAGGAAGAGAACATGGATAGAGATGATATAAAGATGCTCGTGAATAATTGGACGGAGATATATAATGATGGATCACTTGATTACAACGATATTGATAACAAGTTCATGACAATGCTTTCTAAGGACACCCCTCGCGGTGGCCAGGGCTGCATGACAGCCCCATCCGCCGCTTAGGGCATGGGGTGTTAAAGAAAGTTATAGTACTCTGCTATAAATATATAGCAGAGAGATGGAGTAGTGATATGTGTTTAGATAAAGGAAAACGTGCTATTTTAAGTTCTTCATGAATTTGTGTTTGTTATTATTATGAAAAAAGTATGTGGGAGAAAGAATATATGAATGAACTATATACGTATTAATTTCCGTGTTCTTTATGTGACTTACTTTCATCTTTAGTCAATTTAAAAAAGAATGACATATTTTTATATTAAGTAACAACTTAACTATAAAATGTTCAATATAAAATGTTTATTTACCTTTAATGAAATAATTTACAGTCACACAAATTTCTATCATTCATTTTTGACAACAATTTTTTTAACTCTTCCTTTCTTTCTTAAACTCCATATCGAGCCAAACTAACTCACATAAAATGAGACGGAAGGAGTATTAGTTTCGTTTTGTTAGTTTTATATGGAAGTCTAACTATATAAAAATGGATTTGGCAGCTTCAACCTAGCACTGCATCAGACCCTAAAGAGACTGGTAAGTAATATGCTTAATTGTCGTTTCTTTTTTACTTAGATTATCTATCGTGATTTCTTAAGGTGTGTAAAAGATTATTCAAATATCAATAAAGGATAAAATAATTTTTTCTTTGAAAAAAAATAATCCTCCTAATAAGTATTTCTTAAGATGTGTAAAAGAGAATCAGATAATTTGAAACGAAGAGTACTCATAACTGAAACGATTTTTATTAATGGAAAGATTTGAAAGAATCTTAAACTTGAAAATGTTGAGGACTTCTTTAGATCAGACATAAATAAGCTAGGAAATACGTCAAATTATGAATTTGAATCATCAATACTACTTGTCATGAACATCGACAACTTAATATGTTTGGCATTTCTTTAGCTCGTATTAAAAACATAATCATCAGTACCTGTCATCAAATATAACATTCTTGAAAAAAAAATCATATTATTACCACAAAATCTTTTATTTATCATAGTGTATTGATTTTGTCCTTTTTACCATTGGCCTAAATATGAAAAACAAACTACTCACCCAAGATTTTGAGAATTTTTGGCCAAACTAAGCCATTATATAAAGTAATTTACTAAAATAATACATTTTTTAAATTTTTTACAAAACTAGTATAAATGTATTTCACAGTAACGTTTTAGGTTATATTTCGTTTTTTAAAAACTAACAGTGTTAGATTGATATACGTTACTGTAAGTAACGTTTTACTCGTAAACGTTATTTTGAGTAACGTTTTACTCCTAAAACGTTACTATGAGTAACGTTTTAGGAGTAAATCGTTACTTACAGTAACGTATATCAATCTAACGCCGTCAGCTTTTCAAAAATAAAATATATCCTCAAACGTTACTGTGAAATATGTTTATACTAGTTTTGTAAAATTTTAGAAAACGTATTATTTTGATAAATTATTTTATATAATGGCTTAGTTTGGACAAAAGCTCAGATTTTGAACCCCAAAAATGTCTTTTATTATAACAACAAACAAGAAACGTCATTTTATTATATAACACAACAATAACATATCTCACTTAGTAAATCTAATAATACAAAGTTCAAGTAAAACCAGTCAACATGACTGGATAATCTTGAAATTTGTTAACAAATCAAAATAAAAAACACACAAATTAATAATTAATATAGCAGTACCACTAGAAAATCAATGTGAATTACATGAAGATTTTTCTGGAGATTAGTATGAAAATTCATAGGAAACTTATTATGCTGCATATTTTCATACTAATCCACAGTAAAATCCGCATGTAATTCACATTTTTCTTGTAGTGTATACCATAGTCTAGCTTATACTAATTTAGTTGTTATCCCACCAGAATTGTGACTGGAGATAATCCACAACTTTCTTATCAACTTGGAATGCTTTAGCAAGTACATCATCATTAATAGATGGATCTGAGCCAAATACTGCATTTGCAATAGTGATGACTCCTGGATTTTGACTACTAAGTCCAGCAAATGCAACAGCCTTAGTTTTTCCCACGTTCAACTGAAAATGAATCAAACCTATTGGAAACACAAACACATCTCCAGGATGTAAAATCTTGGTAAAGAGTTTGTTCTTCATATTTGGACCAGGGTTTGAAAGGACAAAACCAACATAGAGTGTTCCCTCAAGGACAGTAAGCACCTCGGTTCCTCTAGGGTGCGTGTGTGGTGGGTTGAGACCATATGGTGCATAGTCAATACGAGCTAAAGAAATGCCCAGAGTGTTGAGTCCTGGTAAGTTGTTGACGTTCACAGCTATTACAACAGATCCAACATTATTTGAAGTATTTCCAGCTACGTTTAAACCTGATTTGAAGAAGTCATCAGCAGTGACAACTTTTGGATCTTTGCATACTTTTCCATTCACAAAAACTAATTAGTGTTGCAATTATTATTGAAATAAACTGAACTAACTTGATAATTTACCAGTAGTCATAGTGTCACTAATAGCAACACAAAAATCTTGTAAAGGACTAGGATCAGATGCATGGCTTATTGAAGTTACCACACCCAATATGGCAATTATTAATACAAAGGACTTAAGAGCCATCATTAATTAGAAATTAACTCTTAAAAAATTGATTTATTATTGTTCTCTCTGTTTGTATGTGATTTATGATTTGATAAGAGAGGTATATATATCCCTATATATTTATAGATAAAAGATTATAGTTCCCCTAATTAAACAAAGTGTGAATTAGCTTCTACATAATTACCAAGTCATATATGGTAGTAGTAAAATTTTGAAGATTTCATGAGTTGTGAAGTTGGGTCAACAACTATAAGGACTAATTAATCTTATAATTTTATGAGAAGATATAAGAAACAGTTTATAACAACAACATATAATTATTAATTAAAGACTAAATCATATTTGTGGAGGACTTATTATTGGAAATGGTCATGATTATAATATTGGATGTGGAAGAAAAAAGAAGTTGTATATGATAGAAACTTTAAAAAATGAAAATAATAAGCAGATAATTAATGCATGGCATGATGATATGGCAATGCTTATTGGTTAATAGAAAGGAAAACTATATAATTATACATACTTCACTATCGTATATTATTATTATATATAAATATTACATATTTTACTATTAATTAAAAGTTTTTTTACCATATATTGATAAAGATACAGTTAGATATATGTACTTTTATACCAGATACATTAAAATAGAAGAGAGGAGAGCGAAACGGGAAGGGATGCAAGAGAGATTTGTTTTGTATTCCAGATACATGTGAATCACACTAGATGCATATATCTCTATGTATCTGTTGTGATTCGTATTTATCTGCACCAGTTACATAAGAGAGTGACAAGCGAGATGAGACAGAAGGTAGAGAGGCGAGCGAGATTTGTTATGTATCTCAGATACATGCGATTCACTTGGATATAATGTATCTAGAACGAATTACACCTTATTTTGACCCCAAGTATCACAAGAAACATGTATCTGAATGCACCAAAATTTGGTAAGATACGTAATATTGCAGACTAAAATATATCTAAATAATTAGCTCATAAATTAGTGAGATTATTTCCGTATATTTCCCAGTACAAAGGACTTGAGAGTCACCACTAATTAGTTAAAATTCAGTGTAAATTATTTGAATTCTTAAAATAAAAATGTTAAATTGATGGTACGAGAAGTTGTGTAGCAATGCTATTCTTTTGTCGCACATGTGTTTATCAGTCAAGAGCCCATTAACACACAATACAATAATAGTATAATAATAAGAAATTGATCAACTGGGTTGCGGTACAATAGTGAAACTATTATATTTTTAATAAGAGGTCTAGGAGAAAATCATGTTAGGAGTGTTATTTCCAAATGAGCATTGCATAGGAAGATTCAGATCTAATCAAAATTCTAATACGAATATCAAACATCGAGCATAAAATAGAAAGAAGAAATTGGATAAATAAAGGAAAGTTTAAAATTGGTAAAAAATATAACGGAAAAGGGCCTAAAATATCCTTCAACTATGCGAATTAGAACAAAAATACCCTTCATCTACCTTTCGGGCCTAAAATGCCCTTGACGTCAACCTTTAGGCTCTATTTTGCCCTTATTTTTAACAGCCTAAATAATAATATTAATTAGCAAAATCATTTATGACGTGTCGCTATCCTATTGGTTACCCTAGTAATTAATTAAACTAATTAAAAAAAAAAAAAAGCTCCACCCATAACCCAAATCTTTTAACGCATTATTACCCAAACCTTTCAACCCAATATCCAGCCCCAAAACTTTTAACCCAAAAAAAAAATTTATGCTCATCATCTTCAAATCTCCTCTCTTCTTCCTCAATTAAAGCTCACCAAAAAATTTTATTTGGAAGATACGACTGCTGCTAATGAAAATTTGGATTTGGAGTTTAAGGATGGTAATAAAAGTTTAAATTTGAAGAAAGTGGACAACTTGGATGAAAAAGTTTCGAATTTGGAGTTGAAAGTGTATCGCTTGATAAGTTTGCTTGTAGTTTCTTGGGCTGTTATTGTTTGGTTTGTAGCTGCCAAAATGACATATATTATGGTTTGTGTTAATTATTATTAGTTGGTTAGGTGTTATGCAGTAATTTTTTACAATTTTTTACAGAAGTGAATGTTTTTGTGTATTGGTATCATGGTGTTATGTAATGAACAATATTTTTACAGAATTTTATTTTATTAGTTAGCCTAAAAATATTGTATAAAAAGTTAATAAGATATGCAGATACTTTGCTTTAAATTATACCAATACTTCAGCTCTTTGCTTTAGGATCACAACTGAAAACTTAATGCTCTTCTTGTTCTTCCTCTGCATCTTATTTTAACATTAAAAAAATTATTTCTTTTGAATGTTGTGACTGGTGCTCTTTTGGCAGAGTTAAGTTGAGAAAATCGTTGGGATTGTGAAGGTTTTGAATGCCTTGATTTGGCAAAACACAATTGTATAAATGATGCCTACGATCTCCTTTATATATATCTTCTTTAGATGGATTAAGTTTTCTCTATCAACTAGAGGAAAACTTCCAATTGAGCAGCTAATGAACGACAAAGTATCCTTAATTGCCGTTTAATGAACGACAAAGATTTCGGTGAGCTTTGATTGAGGAAGAAGAGAGGAGATTTGAAGATGATGAGCATAAATTCTTTTTGGGTTAAAAGTTTTGGGGCTGGATATTGGGTTGAAAGATTTGGGTAATAATGGGTTAAAAGATTTGGGTTATGGGTGGAGCTTTTGGTTTTTTTTTTTTTTAATTAGTTTAATTAATTACTAGGGTAACCAATAGGATAGCGACACGTCATAAATGATTTTGCTAATTGATATTATTATTTAGGCTGTTAAAAATAAGGGCAAAATAGAGCCTAAAGGTTGACGTCAAGGGCATTTTAGGCCCGAAAGGTAGAAGAAGGATATTTTTGTTCCAATTCGCATAGTTGAAGGGTATTTTAGGCCCTTTTCCGAAAATATAATTTTCCATGTATTATACTTTGATCATATACATCTCACATCTCAAAGCATATATGTAAAGTAGTCTTGAAAGTTTTACCTTTTCTAATTTTCCAATTTTGACATTGTTATTCCGTTTTACTTTGGTATTTTTCTTATAGCTTATTAATATTGACCATTTCCAATGACCTGGGGAGATTAATCAGTCTCTACAGTTGTTGAAGAAAAGTTGATCAGGATTTTGGTTTATTATAAACTAATAGGCAACTTTCACACATAGCACTCATAAAATTTATATTTGTATGCTATAGCAAAATTTGCATAATTGCACTCCATAGCAAAATATAAATGTATAATTCGCTATACATATACAATTGAAGCAAATTGTATAAAACGAAGTGTATAAAACGAAAAAGAGAAAGAGAATTGGGCAGAGAATTGTATAAAACGAATTGTATAATTATAAGTGTATAGAACGGTTATATACAATTTGAATTTGTATAAAATGAGAAAGAGAGAAAGACAAAAGAGACTAAGGCAGGGAATATAAAATTGAATCGAATTGTATAAAACGAGAAAGAGAGAAATTATATACAATTTGAATTTGTATAAAACGAGAAAGAGAGAAAGGCAAAAGAAATTGGGCAGGGGAGTACTTTTATTGTATAATTATAAGTGTATATGACGAAAATATATATATTTGCATGTATATATACAATTTTCTCTCGCTTTATACAAACAGAAACACAATTTATACATTTCGTTTCTGTTTGTATAAGCGAAAGAGGCGAGGGTGGCGAGCGAGAACTGGAATAGGGGAGAGAATGAAACAAAAATATATGTATTTATACAATTTCCTCTCGCTTTATACAAATAGAAACAGATTTTATACACTTGTGTTTGATTAAAAGTGAGAGAAAGCGAGCGAGAGATGGAGCGAGAGAGGAGAGTGGCGAGCGAGAGTTTGAGGGAGAGAGGTGACTGTCAAACAGTTTGCTAAGGAACACAATTAAATCAAAGGGTGGTTATAGCAATTAATTTGATTTATTAGTTTGTCATTATATACAATTTTCCCTAAACTAATCATGATAGACTTGGTAATTAATTAAGAAGCTTAAGCTATCTTAATTAATTCATTGTTTATTTTAAGGGGTTTAATAACTAAAGCGGAAAAGGGTCATATTTGCCCTTATACTCTTAGAAAAGGTTATATTTGCCCTTCGTTATACTTTTTTGATATATCTGCTCCTACCATCCAACCCAAGGTACATATTTGTCCTTAAACCATTAAATCTCATATCTCCACTTTTATCATCCTATGTGGCATCTACATTGCGCCTATATGGCATGCCAACATAGATATTTATATTTATTTTACTTAAAAAATTAATTTAACTAATCCAATTCAATATTATACGCTCATCCATTAAACCCAATCTCATTGTCACCTTCGCACAAGAAAATAACAAATAAATTTGCTTAGTTCAACAAGATTTCGTTAAACCCACCTAAAAATATTAGCATTTCTTCTCTTGTTTTGTTTAATCTTTTTTAGATAATGAAAATTAATTTCACTAACAAAGCTCAATTTCCATACTGCTTCTTCCCCCAAAGCTGTCGTAATTATTAGCAAAGCTTAATATAACCTCAATCCCATACCTTCTTGCTTCAGATATCACAAAATCCAAACCTTTCAAATCAATTAGAAAAAAAAATGAATAGTACAAAAAGACCTTGAACATGTCCTCATCGTAAAATCCAGGAGCATATTGTAATGCCCTGTAGGCTGTATCCACCATCACTAAAAGCCAAAGTTCAAGTAATAGTGAGTCCTAGGCTCGAAGCTTCTCTAAATGCATCAATTACTTCAAATCTTTGAGATGGGTGTGCAGCAATATACTAGGCATTAATTCCATTAGCATAAAAAGGGTCACCATTCAACATGAAAAGTATTCGTCTGGTCCTAATGAAACAACACAGGGAAAAATTATTACCAAAAGAAAATAGACATTAGAACGGTAAAGAAACAACTATTACTGGAACATTTTCAGTTTGGGAATAACCATTTTCACATGCTTGAAGAAGTACTTAAAATAGAAAAAGCATAACATTGAATCCTTTCTGAGATATATTTCATCAGTTGTGTTTAATGAAAACTTGTTCAATTAAGCAAATCTAATTATTATTATTTTTTGTGCGTGAAGTAACCGTAAAATAAATATTAGGAGTTAGGTTTAGTGGGTTAAATGGTTGATTATAATATTGAGTTGGATATAATAATTAAATTTTATATAAAAGTTAATGTAGCATAAATATAAATATTTGTGCAGGCGCCATGTAGATGCCATATAGGATGATAAAAGTGGAGATATGAGACTTACGGTCTAAGGGTAAATATGTACCTTAAGTTAGATGGCAAGGGCAAATATATCAAAAAAGTATAACGAAGGGTAAATATAACCCTTTTCTAAGAGTACAAGGACAAATATGATCATTTTCCATAACTAAAGTATAAAACAACTACTCATGTTTGTTTCTTGAAAACTATCATTGATTTGATATTCTAATACTCCATCCGTTTCAAAAGAATGACCTTCTTTCTTTTTTAGTCTGTTTCAAAAAGAATAACCTCTTTCTTTTTTGGGTAACATTTTAATTTTAGTTTTCCACGTGACATGTTTAAGGCCACAAGATCTAAAGGCAATTCTACATTTGACCTAACTTTAATTTAGGCCATAGGATTCAAAAGTCTTTTTTATACTCTTAAACTCCGTGCCAAGTCAAACCAGATCATTCTTTGTGAAACGGAAGGAGTAACATTTAAGTTGTGTTTAGTGATGGCAAATGGGCAGATTTGGACGGTTTGAAGCTAAAATGGATTATAAAACTATATAATAATAATATAAGCAGTGTCAACTAATAGGAGCACCAGTTATAGTAGACAACAAAATTCCTATTCAAATTGAACTGTAGAACACATTAGCTAATGAAAAGTTGAGAAGAATTTTCTCATAAAACTATAAGCTTTGTTTTGTTAGTTTCTATATGAAAGTTCAATGTTAGTGTGTAGTTTCTCAGTACTTTAGGTTGATCTCCTCAAGAACCCAATATCGGATCACATATAGGAGAAAACTAGCACAAATGGCTGCTGTGCCAAGAACAACAACAATCCGAACCCACATGTGTGAAATAAATGCATCAAGGACTATTGCATCCCACAACCAAAACCAGAAAATGGAGAAAGAGAATCCGAGTGCAGCACCCACGGTTACTTGGCTGGTTGTGTGAAATTGTTGTGAAACCCGTAGCCAGGACTGCACAAACATGAGGAAAGAGCAGGTCAATTTATGGCTACAACAATTAAAACAAACCAAGGTTTTGTGCAGATAATTGATTGAAAATAGGTAGAAGCCGAACTGCTGCTCTGCAAGCTTATGAAAGTAATTTGACAAAAAACAACTAAATGGAAGGTCCAGTGGTAACTTACAAAGTAGGAGCCAAGTGCAAAGATGAATGCGCTGAGTACTGCAGTGATTCCGTTGAACCCAAAATATTCTACCACTGTGTCGAACAAAAAGAAGAGACTTATCAGAGGTTGGGTATGGAGAGTTTTAAATGCCACAGGTGCACACGGGAACTCAATAAACAAGAAAAAGGAAACTTGAAGAGTCATACAAGAAACACGCCACGTGTGTCCTTTCTAGTAATCTTATGCATCAAATGAGAAACAATACTGTTCTAAGGTGTATCCGAGGCAAAATCAATTCAATATGAATCTATGTCAGTCAGAGAATTTGTGAAGACAGGCGCTTGTAGCAGACAGGTTATTCAAGAACACAAGTTATCATATGACATAACAATAACTTTAATTAGAAGAGCTGCTCGTACAAGCACAATTTAAGCATATGCAACACGATCACATTACAACTATCACACAAACGGAAGAAAGAGTGCAAATTCAGCAAGACATACCACCTTTTTATGCCAGGTTAGGAATTAGAATATGCAGGGTTAATAACTTAATTGATTACTTAAAGTCTCAGAGGAAGTTTTGATAGAGAATACAGAATAGAGAGATGAAAAAGAACCCCGCAAACCCAAGGAAGAAAAAGGAACACATCCTAGGAGACCAAAGATGGAAAGATTATGCAGAACAAGGTGATAACAAATTTATCTAAAAAGAATTGACAAGGTAACATCAAAAATCCAAATGAACCCATTTTATAATTTTATCTTCAATGCATGATGGCCTCTTTAGATCATAATTGAAGGGACAAGGCCATTTAACTCTTCTTACGTAAAATGCATATTGACAGATTTAGAGTTTAAAGGATGAAGAATATCTAAATCAGTTATATTTTATCCATCTGGGCAATTATTAGCTAAGAAAATTACTTGAGACAATGCAGAACGTCACTGTATAAAAGATTGACTGTGAATGAGAAGATGGCATTCCAGGATCCGATCTTATCGTAGAAACAGGTCGCTCTTGGTTTAGAATTCTCTTCAATACAGTTGAGAGCCCAGAATTCAGAACAGAACCAGAAGCAGCCCAAAGAGCTTCCGCATCATGTCTCCAAAGAAAGATTATACCAAAAAGTGCAGCCACCAGCCACTTACTCTGCATTTTAGTAACAGAAATTAGAAATCTTAACAAGATTTTTCTCCAAAGCCAAAACTTTGAGCAGAAATTTGAGAGATGGATACAACCAGTTACATTCTTGAATCTCGCAAAGAAATTAGATCAAGTAAAGTGACCAAAAAGCAATCCAAAATTTTCCAGTCAAGCAAGCAGGTCAGTAGCAACAATCTGATCATGGTGACGAAATGTATCCTAATTTATAGTGTGATGTCAAAAAGCATGATGATTCAAACGACAGTAAATTTGGAAGTCACCAGGTAAGTTACATTACACCGTTGAAAGAAAAACTCAGATCTTTATGGAAGGTATTCTTTCATTTAACAAAAAGAGCCGGTAAGAGAATATAGATGGCACTAAAGGTGACCTGAAAATTACCAGATTAACATTAGCATAAGAAAGGTGAGCTTAGAAAACCAAAAGCCAATCTAACACTAAAACTGGCAAACCAGCTGCAGTTTACTTCCAAGGATGAAGACAGAAACAAATTAAAGATTCTTAAAATCCTGTTATTTGCAACAATCAATACATTCCAAAATTGTCAATTTCACTTACCTAGCTCATCTTAAAGAATCAGGGGTTAGCAATAAAATGAACAACGGTACGGCTGCAAATGTAGGACTATCAGGTTAATTTGGAAGGTCTTCTAGACTTATAGACCCCAGGATGGTACATGACAACACCGAGTTAACATGCTTAACACTAAAGGTCTTTTGAATTGAAGAATGCTTCATAATATCTTTCCGTATATGTGCGGTATGTGCCCATTATAGACTCAAATCTTAGCATTGCCGTAGCCTACTACTAGCAATTTCAGCTTGAACTTGGGTGATAAGCAGAAAAGGCCAAATAAGTTGACAATTTACTTACGTAACACTTCAACTCTTTTATATGTCTAATCAACAGCATCCTTTAGCAAACTAGCCTTGTATTAGAAACATTTAATTCAAAAATTATGAGCTTCAAAGGATTTGTAAAACTTCAAGGGTGCTTATACAAGTCTGACACCAAACCAAGGAACGAAAATTTAGGAGACCGCAATCAAGGGTGTGGACTAGTAGTGAATGAAGTGGTTGGGGATCATGATGTTTCAGGTCCAAACAAAAACACTAAGTGATTCTTCTCAACTATCGTAGTCTTAATGGACAAAATTACTCAAATACCAAAGTCATAAAAAATAAAAACCTAGCTAAGAACCAAAATGGTCCTTCTTGTCGTTCACTTATTATTTATTTTTTTATGACAAGGGAACAGCAGCAGCTACCCTTTGGCTGCACATAGGGTAAACCATGCTCCTATGCAACAACTCGCAAACCCTTTGCTTTCATTGGCAAGGGGTTTTGAACTTGTGACCTTTCAATATGAAAGTTCCAAACCCAAACCACTGGACCACCCTATGGTTCACTTATTTATTAAGCAGGGAGGATGAGCATTAACAAATATGCACAAAACAAATAAAGAAACTAACTGTACAAGGAAGTTGAACGAACCAAGCTATTGAGAGTGGCGTTAAGTCCAGCCGAAGCAGAACTTGAGGACCCATCAACGAAAGCTTCTTCTTTTTCAAAACTGATACCCATCGCCTCATCTTCTGCAGCGGCTCGAATTCTAGCAATAGTTAATGGAGATGATTTATGTCTTGTATACAGAGAAAAAGAAGCAAACTTCCGACGGAAATCCAATTTGGAATTGGAAAATTTTGGAAAACGAAGAAAAGGGGAAACAGTTGCAGTAGACATTGTTGAAATTTTTCTCCAATTGAAAACCAAAAGCCCCACAGGCAGAAATGTAACAGGACGACGAATAGAATATAGAAGATTTTGAGAATTTTTAAGGTTACTAAATACTTGTTTGAACTCAATAATAACAACAAATAACAAGTGGCAATCGTTAGTTCCTCAAAAATATGGAAACCATTTTTGTTAGATGTGGTAGATTTATATTTTTGTTCATACCTTAGTATCCACTAATTTTAATTTTATATTATGAAATCAAAATCTTTAGTTAAGAGGGAGAGAATCTTATTTTGCCATAATTGTAGATTTTAGATTCGGTGAATAAATGTTTGATAAAGGTAGTCTGCCTTAATTTACTTCAAATTGAGGGGAAAAAAAAAATAAGTTTAACCTTGTCATGTTAATAATCGATATGGGTAGATATTGTACAAGTTAATCTACTCTATAGTGATTAATGAAAATAGAAACTATATTTTCTACAATTTTACAATATGATCCACCCAAGATTACTTCTATTTCTTATTTTTAATATCTGGCCGTGTTAACATATGTCCAGATCAATCTAGTGCATTCTTTTATGACGATGATATGTGTCATTTCTTGAGTCAATCAGCAACCCAGAAATATCAAAAGAAAAAAAAAATAGGTATGTCAACTTTGCTGAGCAATGTACACAAGTGATGTTGAACTTTGACAGTGTTTGTCCCATCGGCTTAAGTTTTGGCCGCGAAGGTTTACCCATGGAACAAACGAGGTCAAAAGTTCAAAATCAATCATTTACAAGGTCATTGGGCGTAATTTCCTGCCAATAACCACTTGTAGAATTGTTATCAAACACTTCCAGAATCCTGTACTTTCTCACTATATAAAGAATCAGTTTTTCTCAAGAACCCAGTATCGGAAAACATATAGGAGAAAGCTAACACAAATGGCTACCGTGAAAAGAACAACAAGAATCTGAATCCACAAGTGGGATATAAATGCATCAAGGACTATTGCATCCCACAACCAAAACCAGAAAACAGAGAAAGAGAATCCCATTGCAGCACCTACGGCTACTTGACTAGTCGTGTGGAGTTGTTGCGAAACCCGTAGCCATGACTGCACAAACACAACAAAAAAGCAGATCGATGTATGGTTACAACAGTTACAACCAAACTAGTTAAAATAAAGGTAAAAACCATAATGCTGACAAGTTACAAGCGAGGCTTGCCCCAAGCGGTTGAAGACCTCCAATGGCGGAGCCACCATAGCTTTAGGGGGTTCATCCTTCGACGGAAAATTATATCATTTTTATATGATTAAAATAATTTTTTAGGTATATAAAGTAGATGTCGAACCCCCTTCGACTACTTGGTGCGTCTATTTGTTCAGATTTTGAACCCTCTTATCGAAAATTCAGGCTCCGCCTCTGAACACCTCCCCCATCAACCGGTAGGTTGAGGGTTTGTCTCACACTAGATAGTAAGTGGGAACACAACTGATCCTCTTAGAGGGTGGGGGTGGGAAATAAACCAAACTGCCATTATGCAAGCTGTCTACTTACCAAGTAGGAGCCAATTGCAAAGATAAGTGCACTAATGACTGCAGTGACTCCATTTAGCCCAAAATATTCTACCACTGTGTCAAAACAAAAACAAAAAGATGGTATTAGACGTTGGTATGAAGAGTTTTTAGTGGCATAGCTGCACATGAAAATTCAAGAAGAGAGAAAAGGAAAATTGAAATGTCAACAACGTGCAAACTCCCTGTCTTTTCTAGTTATCTTATTCATCAAATAAAAACCACATGGCTATAAGGTAAATTTGAGGCATAATCAATTGAATCTGAACCAATACCAACCAGAGCACTTGTGCAGATGCGTATTTGTAGCATACAGGTTATTCAAGCACACAAGTTACCATAGGACATCATGACAACATTAATTTGAGAGCTACTTGTACAGGCACAATAGACATGCTAAAGCGCCATTTTCGATGTCATTAAGAGATCACAAAGTTTAGCTATGTGCAATACAATCACATACAGCTATCACATAAGGCAAAGCAAGAGTGCATATGCAGCACAACATATCACTTCTCTAGGCCTGAGTAGGGATTAAAATCTGCTGGGTTAAAATTTATGGACAACCCAGAAATGTTAGCACTTCACTCACATAAATCACTAACCCAAAATGTTCTCTGTCATATATTTTCTATCCATATCAAGCATTCAGGACAGCTGCCGAAATGACTTTTCTTTGGCTAGTGCATTTCCTACATTCTTTACAACAGCAGTTTATTACTACAAACTTTAACGATGTACATAGATTGATAACAGATACAGTAGAATTTGAACAGCACTTTGTTGTAGCTTAGCTCTTTGGACTCTAGTACTACTGGTAAGTATTGCAAGAAAAATATCGAATTTACTAGAGATTTTTTCTAGAGATCCATGATGGTTGAACAACTCTCATTTACATCTAGCCATTGCCCTAACTCCTAAGACCTTGGTATGACAATCTATAACGGTGCATGAGTGCCTCTCTAGAAGCCATTCACATCCTATTATATCCATGATCAGAGGAGAGTAGTTTTACAGATCATCTAATTGATTGCTTAAAACCTTGTCAGAAGTACTAAATCTGGAAGAGAATAAGCAATAGTCCGGTGAAAAAACTCACAGCAATTGAAGGAAGGGGAACATATCATAAGAGAAGAAAGAGACTAAAGATAGATAGCATAAGTATAACAAGCTAATGGACAAATTACAACAAAAAGAGGGACAAGGTAACAACAAAAATCCTCATGAAACTATTTTGTAAGTTTATCTGCAATGCATGCAGGCCTCTTTCGATATCAAAAGGATAAGGCCAGTTTGGTTAATGAAAATTTTCTCTTAAGAAAATGCACAATCTGCAATGCATGCAGGCCTCTTTCGATATCAAAAGGATAAGGCCAGTTTGGTTAATGAAAATTTTCTCTTAAGAAAATGCACAAGGATGGATAATTATCTAAACCAAGCATGTTTCTTCATCTGATTGACTGAGAATATTACTTGAGACAATACAGAAAATCACTGTATAGAAAATTGACTGTGCATGAGTAGATGGCATTCCCGGGTCTGATCTTATCGCAGAAACAGGTCGCTCCTGGTTTAGTATTCTCTTCAATACAGTTGATAGCCCAGAATTCAGAATAGAACCAGAAGCTGCCCAAAGTGCTTCTATGTCATGCCTCCAAAGAAAGATTATAACAAAAATTGCAGCCACCAGCCACTTACTCTGCATTTTGAGGTAATTAAGAATTTAGATATCTTTTTTTTCCTAAGCAGAAACTTGAGATATGGATATAGGCAGTTACATTCTTGCGGAAAAATTAAGATCGAGTAATGACCATAAAGAATTTCAAAAAGCAAACAGGTTCACTGCACCAATCTGATCTATCTGAGGAAATGTATCCTTAATTTATAGTGCAATGCCAAAAGCATGATGATTCAAATGATAGACTTGAATCTGAAAGTCTCTGTATTAGGCCTTTAATTTTGAGAAATAAAAGTCTCTGGATGAGTTACACAACATCGTTAAAGTAAAACTCAGATCATTATGGAAAGTATTCTTTCATTAAACACTAGAGTTCCAGAATTTATTTACATTTTGGTTTCCCATCCAGGGTACCTACATTGGAGCCAATGGTGAAGCTAGTAATTTTGCTAATGGTGTTCAAAACTTTAGTATAAATCTCTAAAAAGCTGTTTTAATCTATATACACAATCTTATTTTCTATATGCACAATATAGTTTTTCAACAAAGAGTGCCACTGATTAGAGCCCAATACCATCTTAACAGCAGCACAAAAAATTTGTGAGCTTTTAGGACCAAAAACCAACCTAACACCAAAACTGGTAAACCAGTTGCAGTCTACTCCGCTCCGCCTTCTGTTAGGGGTTCATAAATATGAATATTAGATTTTAAAAATCTGATAAAATTTCATGGGCAAGCAGATAAACTTGCAAAATCTATGGTCAAACGCAAGGTAGGACTTCAATTACACAATGAAAATTCAGGGGACCTGGCTAAGAATTCACCTCCTATAGTAAAGGTCAAATCTTTTCCTCTTCTCTTCCATTTTTCTTTTTCAAAAACTAATTAGCACAATAGAAATCAAGAAACAGTAGACGAAGTTAAAAATGAATGGTGAAAATTAACGAACCAACCAACCAGGCTATTGAGAGTGGCGTTGAATCGAGCAGAAGCAGAAGTTGAGAAGTCATGAATGAGAGTTTGTTGTTCAAAAGCTACAAGTTTTACGGCAACATCCTCAGCATCTCCATTTCTGAGTAAATCCGCCATATTCCGAGATAAGGAAGAAAAATTCCACCTCAATCGAAAATGGTTTGGGTTTTTTCGAAAGGGCACTTGAGGTAGACATTTTTAGTTCAACCCAAAGCCCCACACGCACAAATGTTTTTAAAAAATGGAATGTAATTTTTGTTGGATGTGGTAGATTTCCATTTCATTTTTTTTTCTCTCTCGAAAATGGTATCCGAAGATCATATTGGAGTTTGACATAAATTTGAATCGGTTTTTTCAAGATATTCGGGAGTGACCCTTTCAATCGGGCTAGTTATAACATGACCCCGTACATATATTTAGTAGTGTATATGAGATTGAATTGATTGAGGTTTTCAAATATCAAATCAAATTGAATTTTTAATAATAGATAAATCAAACTAATTAAATTCAGGTTTATCAATTTTGAGTTTTTCGATAAAATATTCATATAAATATATAATTAATTAGTACTTTATGATTTTTTAAAACTTATCAAAATATAATTATCTAGGATGTTCTTTTAAGAAAATAACACAAACGATGATATAAGTGACGGTACTAAAATATTCAACAAAACAATAATAATAAATTTGCATAAAACAAATATTACAAAGTCATAATGAAAAATGACCATAATTTAAAATATTAAATCATATGCTAAAATAATTCTAATAAGTATTAATTACATGACTAAACATCTTTAAAAAAACTAAAATATGTTGTGAATATATTTTATTTGTCTAAAAGAAAGAATAATATTCAGCATCATTGTCATTCTTAGTATTAAATTAATTTTTTTATGCTAACATTAATATTGATTGATTTTTTGAGTTTTATTAGACTTACTAAAATTTATTTAATATAAACTTTATTGGATCATTCAAAATTTTAAGAAGATAAAAACTACGAAAATCTACAAGAAATATTTGTAAATTAAATCAAATTAAATTTTTTTATGTATAAAAAAATTTATAAAATTAAATATGATGGTATTTGGTCTCACATTGATTTTTGGAAAAATTTCACAAACAGCTACAATGTGAAACATAATAGGCCCCCTTAACTATAGTTTGCCTATTTACGCATATAGCTATAGCTTAAATAGCTATTACTTTTCTGATTTGTATATTCATCCTATTTATAATTAATTATACAAAAAAAAAATTTAATTATATCTAACTAATTAAGCATTAATTGAGGAGTGCCTTAATTAAAGATCATTTAATTTAATTAGGATACTTTACCAAACCAAGACTTCTTCTTTTTTAGGACTATTCATTATTTTCTTTAATCAAAGTTTCTTATGTATTTGAACAAAACTAATTAATTTATTTTTATGGTTTGAGCAAGGAAAACATAAACGCAAGAATCTATTCTTTACGAGTTGTATAAAAGACTACATTCAATGTATATGTATTTCATATATTTCTTGATTAATTAATCTTTAATTTATATTATTGTGTTACTGCCTACGGATATCGATTAAAATGGTATTCTATATGGAGTAGTTGATTTTGTTTGAAAATAATTTATAGATGTATATAATTGGTATTGAATTCTAAGTTAAGATTTGTTTGTGAGTGACTTTTGTATATACCAAATCTAATGATATTGTTTTCACTAAAAATGTATACATTGCATTTTTATTTTGTAGAAGTATAATTTTTTGATATGATTTTTGCATAATTGTCTTAAATTTATAATGAATTTGTATATTGTATGAAGTGAATATACATATTATTATACGTGTAATTTGACTGATAGAGTTATATCATTAGAATTTTTTTCATAACTTATACGAATTAAATATATCAACAAGTCTATATACAAAAAATAATAATTGATATATACAAATGAATCTATTGAATGAATTGATAAATACAAATGAATCTATTGTATATGTACCTCTGATTGGCAAATAAAAATATACAATTATATGTATATATTTGTATAAAATTTACAAAAAAAATGTTTTTATATCTGAATAGTAGTTATATCTTTCAAAAAAATTCATAACTTATACAAATCAAATATATCAACAAACAATATGTACAAAAAAATTAATTGATATATACAAATGATCTATTGAATTAATTGATAAATACAAATGAATCTATTGTATATGTACCATTGATGGATAAAAAAATATACAATTAAATGTATATATTTGTATAAAATTTGAAAAATAATGTTTGTATAAATGAATAATCCGTAACATTATACAAAAATAAAAAAAGATCAATTCATTTTAAAATATACATATTAAGTTGTAAAAAACAAAAAAAGTTTAATTGATATATACAAATGAATCTATTGAATTAATTGGTAAATACAAATGAATCTATTGAAGTAATTGATAAATACAAATGAATCTATTGTATATATACTACTGATGGCAAAAAAATATACAATTAAATGAATATATTTATATAAAATCTGAAAATAATGTTTGTAAATCTGAATAATCTGTAACATTATACAAAAATTAAAAAGATGAATTCATTCAAATATACAAATTAAGTTGTACAAACAGCAACGTTCCCCATCTCGTTGGTCCATTGAATCAAATAGAACTTCTTCTTCTTCGATTCTTCTTCTTCGAGTAATTGCTTATAAATGCAATTTCTTTTGCCTTACAATAAGATAAGAAATCATCTAATTTTTGTGCATGCATTTGAATACCTCAATTGATTATAGCTGAGATATACAAAACTATGGCTGAAAAATATGAAATAATGGGAGAAACTGAAAACAAATAATACAAATACAAAAAAAATGGATAGAAGGGTTATTTCAAAATCTGAAATTAATTAGGTTGAGAAATTTATGGGGGATTGAGAGATTTATGGAGAAAATTAAGTGAGAGTGGAAGAGAGATAGTGGAAAGATTTGTATAAAAGGGAATTTTGATTTACTATACGTTATTTATATAAAAAAAAAAGTGGGGTCCAATTTAACCATTTTGTTAAACAATAACCATATTATATAATTAAATAAAATTATAGTCATGTAGCATAATTAAGTACTAAATGTTATCTTAGTTATATAATTTTTCCTTATTTTTTAATGTTAAAATCAAACAAACTCAAATATAATCGATTTTTTTTCCAATATCAAATTAAATCAAATCAAGTCATTAATCAAATGTTTTTTCTCAATTTGACTTGACTTGCGTTTTCGATATGATTTTATTTACCTCCACATACTTCCATCAAACTTTAGCAAAAACTCACTAGATACTTTTATACTTTAAATTTGATGAATCAAAGGAAAATGAATGATGATAAGAATAGATAAGATGCATCCCGCTATTTTATAGTAGTGTAGAGAAGCGCACCCAAAATTTGAGTGTACCACAATCTTCAAGTATGTTAATTGAAGGCAACATGATTTGTATTAATTTTTTATTTTTAGTTTTTGTTGAGAGAAATTGTGGAATAGCCATGAATATTATTGTTTGAGGAATATGTATGCCTTTAGTTTAGATTATTAATTTTGTTGTAAATAACAATTTGTGAATGTCCATTATACCCCTCTTATGCCTATAAAAGGCATTGTAATCTTTATGGAAAATACACCAAAATAAGGAAGATTCAAGTTTCCTATTTTATCTCTCTACTACATTCTTCTCTCCTTAGTTGCTATTAAGTTTAATTTTAGTACTTAGTCTTTATTTTTAACACGTTATCAGCACGAGACTCTGTCATATCAAAGTTTGAAGACTAAATTTAAAGGCTAAGGTATTATTATTTTTCTTCTTTTTATTATGGCTAATCTTACTAAACTTGAGTTCGTTGCCCTTCAAAGTTCGGGCAAGAACTACCTTTCATGGGTATTGGATGTTGAAATCCATTTGGATGCTATGGGTCTTGGAGACACCATTAAAATTGAAAATAAAGCATCAAAACAAGACTGTGCTAGAGCAATGATATTCTTACGTCATCATATTGACGAAATTTTGAAAATTGAATATCTCACAGTCAAAGATCCACTCGTTTTGTGGAATAATCTAAAAGAAAGGTATGACCATTTGAAGATGGTCATTCATCCAAAGGCACGATATGATTGGATGAATTTAAGACTACAAGACTTTAAGTCTATTCATGAGTACAATTCTGCCATGTTCAGAATTACTTCTCAATTGAAACTATGTGGAGATACAGTTAATGATGTTGATATGCTGGAAAAAACGTTCTCCACATTTCATGTCTTGAATGTGCTTTTACAGCAACAATATCGAGAAAAGGGTTTCAAGAAGTATTCTGAACTGATTTCTCATCTTCTCGTGGCTGAACAAAATAATAATTTGTTAATGAAAAATCACGAGAATCGTCCCACTGGATCTACACCACTTTCTGAAGTGAATGAGGTGTACGCCCACCACGCCAGGCGTGGAAGAGGCCGTGGACGTGGTCGTAATTACGACCAAGAGTGATTCCCGGTGTTAATCATTCACCAAAGAAAAATAGTCATCAAAGGGGAAAAGGAAAAGATGAGAAACGTGAAACAATTAAAATAAATTGTTTCCGATGTGGTGAAAAGGGTCATTATGCACATGATTGTCGTACTCCTAAACACTTGGTTAAGCTTTATCAAGCATCACTAAAAAGGAAGGATAAAAATCTCGAAACTAATTTTATCACTGATCATGTTGACATCACACATTTGGATGTGGCAGATTTCTTCACACACCCTGAAGGAAAAATAGATCACTTAATTGGTGACGGTTCTGTGGATATGGAAGAATAATCATGGTTGATATTTACTAATGTTATTAATATTTGTTGTTTTATATTGATCATAATTGGAAAATAAATAGTTAAAGTGCTCATATTTGTTCATGCATATTAGTTGAGTCCATTCTTTTAGAAACACCAATGGAAAGTGAGTTGGAATGTTATGATTTGAAAAGAAATTGAAAAATATTAAAATTATACTTTCCTTTAATTTTTGTGGTCATAAAAGAAAAATGTATAAGTAAGACCACTACCTAAATTGGTTAGTGGAAAACACCTTTTCCTTTTTGTCACTCAAATGTCATTTCAAGATAATAAATTATATTAATACTTATTTTAAACATACTAAACTAAATCAAATTTAGTGTTAAAGATTTGAGTGATAAAAATCTTATGCATTATTAATGATTCAAATATCATTTTAACATTTACATTATTTCTTAAAAATTTAACAAAAGATAATTAATCATTTAATATAATTTTATTTTATTACTTTTGAAGATATGGATAATTCTCCAAACAAATTATCAAATTATGAAGACATTTGCTTGATTGATTCTGGTACAACACACACGATATTCAAAAATAAGAAATATTTTTCTCATTTGAGTATGTGCAATATGAATGTTACTACGATATCTGGTAGTACTAATTTGATTAAGGGCTTCGGAAGAGCCATTATAATTTTGCCCAAGGGAACTAAACTCATAATAAATAATGACATGTTTCTTCTCAATCTCGGAGAAACTTATTGAGTTTCAAAGATATTCGTAAAAATGGTTATCATATCAAGACAATTGATGAAATAAATCTTGAATATCTTGGTATAACCAAAAATGTCTCCGGGCAGACATATGTTGTAGAAAAATTCACGGCCTTATCTTCTGGATTGTATTGGACAAAAAATAGTGCAATTGAGGCACATTCTATAGTAAATCGGGGGTTTACTGATTCCAATACTTTCGTACTTTGACATGATCGTCTGGGACATCCTAGATCTATAATGATGAGACGAATTATAGAAAATTCAAATGGGCATCCATTAAAGAAGTTGAAAATTCTTTTAAATGGTGAATTTTCTTGTGATGCGTGTTATCAAGGCAAGTTAATTGTGAGACCATCACCAACAAAGGTCAAAATTGAGTCCCCTGCGTTTTTGGAACGTATACATAGGGACATTTGTGGGCCAATTCACCCACCGAGTGGGCCATTTAGATATTTTATGGTCCTGATAGATGCTTCCTCTAAATGGTCTCACGTATGCCTATTGTCATCTCGCAATTTGGCATTTCCAAATTTTTGGCACAAATAATACGATTACGCGCACAGTTCCCTAATAATCAGATTAAGTCTATTCGCCTTGATAACGCTGCAGAGTTTTCATCCCAAACATTCAATGATTATTGTCTATCGATTGGGATAAGAGTTGAATATCCTGTAGCTCATGTTCACACTCAAAATGGTCTGGCAGAGTCATTAATTAAACGACTGCAGTTGATTGCAAGACCATTACTTATGAAAACTAAGTTGCCCACTTCTGTGTGGGGTCATGCAATTTTGCATGCTGCAGCACTTATTCGTCTCAGGCCTACAAATTATCATAATTTTTCTCCATTACAATTGGCTTTGGGTCAAAACCCAATATATCTCATCTGAGAATTTTTGGATGCGCTGTTTATGTGCCGGTTGCACCACCACAGCGCACTAAGATGGTTCCCCAAAGAAGGTTAGGAATATATATTGGGTTTGAATCGCCCTCTATTATTCGCTACCTTGAGCCATTAACTGGAGATATGTTCACAGCTCGATTCACAGATTGTTGATTTGATGAGACACTTTTCCCAAAATTAGGGGGAGAAAATAGTGAAATTAAAAGAGAAATTTTGTGGAAAAATCCATCATTGTCTCATCTTGATCCTCGTACTTCCATTTGTGAGCTAGAAGTACAAAAGATCATTCATTTGCAGAAAATCGCAAATCAAATGCCAGATGCATTTACAGATTTGAAAAGGATTACTAAATCACATGTTCCTGCAAAGAATGTCCCAATTCGAATTGATGTCCCCGTAGGACCATCAACTAGTGTCATAGCTAATGAGTCAAAAGCACGCCTGAAGCGTGGTAAACCATTAGGATCAAAGGATCAAAATCCTAGAAAAAAAAAATTAAAAGATCAAAATGACACTATGAAAAAACCTCACATAGAAAGTCAAGATGTAAGTAATTCTGATATCCTTGAAGGAACCAATGAGCTTGAGACTCAAGGAAATAATGAACTATACATAAAATCAAGTGATCATGAAACAAATCTGAATCGCTCAGAAATAGCGGTGGATTATGTTTTTGCATACAATGTTGCATAAAAAATTATGCAAAATTGTGAGGATCTTGAACCTCAATCTGTTGAAGAATGTCGACAGAGAAATGACTGGCAAAAATGGTAAGAAGCAATTCAATCAGAATTGAATTCACTTGTCAAGCGCGAAGTTTTGGGGTCTATAGTACAAACACCTAATGGTGTTAAACCTGTTGGCTATAAATGGGTTTTTATGCGGAAAAGAAATGAGAAAAATGAAATACAAAGGTACAAAGCACGTCTTGTTGCACAAGGATTTTTTCAAAGGCCCGGAGTTGATTATGAAGAGACATACTCACCCGTTATGGATGCAATAACATTGCGTTATCTCATTAGTTTGACGATCCATGAGAAACTTGAAATGTATTTGATGGATGTGGTTACAGCCTACCTTTATGGATCACTCGATAATGAGATATACATGAAAATTCCTGAAGGATTCAAAATGCCCAAAGCATACAGTTCAAAGCCTCGGGAAATGAACTCAATTAGATTGCAAAGATCATTGTATGGTTTGAAGCAATCTGGACGTATGTGGTATAACCGTCTTAGTGAGTATTTATCTAAGGAAGGTTATATAAATGATGTGATTTGCCCATGTGTGTTTATAAAGAAAACAATATCAGGGTTGTTATACTTGTTATGTATGTCGATGACATAAACCTTATCGGAACTCCAATGGAACTTCACAGGGCAATCGATTATTTAAAGAATGAATTTGAGATGAAAGATCTCGAAAAGACAAAATTATGTCTTGGTTTGCAAATAGAGCATTTGACAAACGGTATTTTTGTTCATCAAATCATGCTGAGATAATAGTTATTCATGAGGCAAGCCGAGAATGTGTGTGGTTAAGGTCCATTATACACCTTATTCGAGAAAAATGTGGTTTGAAATGCGACAAAGTACCCACAACCTTATATGAAGATAATGCAGCATGCATAGCACAACTCAGGGGAGGATTCATAAAAGGCGATAGAATGAAACACATTTCACCAAAGTTTTTCTACACACATGAGCTCCAGAAGAATGGTGATATCAACGTACATCAGATTCGTTCGAGTGATAATGTGGTTGATTTATTCACCAAGTCTTTGCCAATCGCAACTTTCTAGAAGATGGTATACAAGATTGGAATGAGAAAACTTGGGCAGCTAAATCATGGTTTTCATCAGGGGGAGTAAAATACGCGTTGTACTCTTTTTTCCTTAATCAAGGTTTTATCCCACTGGGTTTTCATGATAAGGTTTTTAATGAGGCAGCAAGTAATGCGTATTAGGATCAACTATTTATATTTGTTACTTTACTAAGAATTTATTTTAAATGGGCATTCAAGGGGGAGTGTTGTAAATAACAATTTGTGAATGTCCATTATACCCCTCTTATTCCTATAAAAGGCATTGTAATCTCTATGCAAAATACACCAAAATAAGAAAGATTCAAGTTTCCTATTTTATCTCTCTACTACATTATTCTCTCCTTAGTTGTTATTAAGTTTAATTTTTAGTACTTAGTCTTTATTTTATAACAAATTTACAAATATTCCTTTACATTTTCGATTAGTTGTTTGATTGCATAATTAATCGCCGATTTTATATATTATCTGTTTTACATGCCTAAAAAAGATATGGACAAATTTGAGAAAGTGTTAGGAAAATGTGATCTAACTTTCTAGTAGCAAAGTAAGAATATGTGATTATAATATGAATATGCCTAGTGATCGCATTTTATTAAATATAATAAGTGTGTGGCATTCTCTCTAGATCAACTCCAATACGAATATAGACATTGATCTGTGTTGACTAGGTGTGTTGTGTAGTAGTTTTAAAGACTACCACGAATATCAACAATCTGGTTAATTAGTAAATTGTGATAATTGAATTAATAAATTGTATTTGGATAGTGTAGTCAGAGGTGTATCCACGTTCTCAAGAACATGGGGCACCATTATCTTCAAAATAGAAAATTAATTCAATTATATAAAATTTATCGTGAGGAAGTTGACGAGCAAGTTGCAATCTTTATATAGTAATATATTAGCAAAAACATCATTCACTTACAATTATCCTCGACGAATTTTCATATTTTAAAAACGGTCAATATGGCATCATTACTTAAATTTTTAAATAAATTACACTCTATATAGCAAACTAAACAACCATTCAAAAGATCTTCATCCATCCTATTACGCAAATCATTCTTTATGTACTTCATTGATGAAAATGTTCTTTCCACGCTTGTTGTAGCAATAGGAATAATCAAAGCTAGCTTCACAAGTAGATACACAAGTGACCAAGTTTGATCAAGTTTTGTCTCTATCATAACTCTTGCAAGATCTTTGATTCCCTTCAAGCTGAGAAACTTGCTATCACACTTTTGAGCATAGACAATAAAATCATCGAGTTGAAAATTGAGTTTTCGAAGCTCTTTATCTCCAAACTCACTTGGATAGTACTCGACTAGTTTCATTATCTTATCCTTGTGAAAATTAGCAATGAATCAACCAGACTCAAACTAGCCATACTGAGGAGCAGGTCACTAGTCACCACATCAAAACGATTATTGAGTTCTTGAAGTGTCAAACCAATGACGACATAAAATACTTCCACACGAAAGTGATGCAAATATGAAATATTGGACCTCTAACGCGTCGACTTCCCATTAGAGTAGTCTTCATTCATTTTGTGAATTGAAATACCATGTTTATCACAAAATAAGCTAACTTAATCCATCATAGAGTCTCATTCATCCTCTCTCATCATTTGCAATCGTTTCTTTGAAAGGTCAACCAATCTTATAGCATTAACTATATCTTGATCTTTCTTTTGTAAAACTTTATTCAACTCATTCGTCAATAGCAACACCTTAAACATCAAGTGCAACATAAGACAAATTCAAATTCATGATCTTGCTCAAAAGATTTTTCGCCGCAAATCTATCAAGATGATATGGACAATCACGTTTCATATCCTTAAGCACATTAACAATTGAAAAAAAAAGAATGAGGAAATTTTCCAAGGTTTTAAAATGAGACCCCCAACGAGTATCATCCGGTCGTTAGAGTCCACATTCTTGATTCAAACCTTGCCCTATATGAACTTCTCCAAATTTAAGCAACTCTTCCACCTTATCTTCTTGATGTTGTTGAAGTGAATCTCTGCATTTAAATGAAGCTCCAATAGTATTCATAATATTAGTGAGAACATAAAAAAAATTATGCACATCCGAATTCTTTTTGGAAAGTCCTACAAGTGTCAATTACTATTGGTGAGCAAAATAGTGAATAGAATATGCAGATGTCGTATCTTGTAAAGTCAAAGACTTGAGACCATTTATTTCCCCTTACATATTACTAGCCCAATCATAACCTTGATCACGTATTTTGGATGTACATAATGAGTAATCCAAAAGCAAAGAATAAATTGTCTTTTCTAATGATTGATCAGAAGATGTATCATTTACGTGGACAATACTCAAGTATCGCTCTATCACCATTTCACTTTTGTTGACATGTCTCAAAATTAAAGCAATTTGCTCTTTATGAGAGATATCCTTTGATTCATCAACTAATATTTCAAAATAATCACCGCCCAAGTCTTTAATGATAGCCTTAGTTGTTTCTTTAGCACAAACTTCTACAATATCTTTTTGAATTGTCGAACAAATCATCATATCATTTTGTGGAGCATTACCTTATATTAATCTTCCCACATGAAAACTTTATCTCCATACCATTTCAAAATTTCAAGAAAAACACCCTTGTATTTAGAACCTTCACTTTCATTGATGTCCACGAAATGGAAATATCAGTGTCAAGAGAAATCTTGCTACATCAATTGAGGCATTTAAATGCATCCGATAATCACTTTTTGTTTTTCCACTTTACTTGTCAAAAGAAGATTGGATCGATTGTCGTTGGTTTATCAAATCTTGCATCCTATTGAAACATTTATTATGAATACTATTTACCTTACCGACATGTTTTTTGAATCTTTAGGGAAAAAATGCACAAGTACCCTCTCAACCTATGTCCGAAATCTCAGAGACACACTTATACTATACTAAGGTCCTATTACCCCCTGAACTTATTTTATAAGTAATTTTCTACCCCTTTTCGGTTCACGTGACACTAGCTTGAGAAAAAAGTGGGCCCACAAGATAGTGTCACGTAGGTCAAAAAAAGATAGAAAATTATTAATAAAATAAGTTCAGAAGGGTAATATGACCTTAGTATAGTATAAATGTATCTCTGATATTTCGGACATAGATTGAGGGGGTACTTGTGCATTATCCCGAATCTTTATAAAGCTTTGTTCCAACACCTAAAATCATCTCTTGTAAATGAATCTCTGGTATTTCCACGGCTTTCAAGTTCATTCTTGAACAAATAACAACACAAACAAAATGTCGCGTCTGCTTTAACGCTATATGTTCCAACCATTGAGATCTTATCTTAAACCAAGTTGGTCGAAATTGACGCATTTTATCTCCAAACTTAGTTTTAGGGGAGATATGATCAACAAGTTAACATGACCTTTTTTTAATGTAATGTCTTCTTGCCGCATCTTGAATATTAGGACCATAAGATGAAATAGGCATTCGATCTTAAAGATCTGCTTCACGAGATCTAAAATCAAGCATATATTATTCGAATTTGAAAGTGGAATAGAATTTGTATGTCTTTGAACTTCTGGAACAACTTGTGAACTCACAAATGGTTGATTAGAGCTAGAACTTGATTGACCATCTTTTAGCTTTGGTAACTTGATGAGAAACTTATCCATATTTGATTTGATGATTTGAATGTAAGAATTATTTTACCTACAGAATTTAATATTCACATTTCTATTCAATCTTATCAAACAAAATAATTTTTAAAAAATATTAGCACAAACAACAAGTTTACTAATAAAAGAATCACAATTATTAGATAACCATTTAGAAATAAAAAAATTCTTATCAATTTAAATATTCAAACAATCAAATAATGGAACCACTTCATAAATCAAGAAAAACATATATAACAAATAAAGTACATTAATAAATAAATTATTTTTTTTAGATAGCATACCTTGTTACTTATTTCAAATCTCACTTTTATTTCACAATGAACAACAAAGTGAAATGAAGCCAAAAGAACAATATGATGTCTGTGACCATTTCCAACGCACCTCTATTTTACTCTCCATTTTCTATATTTGGAGAGTAAAATAGAGAATGTCCTCTCCAACTCCTCTTTATATCACTCTCTATACTTCATTTATAGAGAGGAGAACTACTATTCAGACTCTCTGTTTCACTTTTTCAATATTTTATTATTATTTCCATTACTTTTTAATTAACATATAATTTCATTAATTAAATATTTAATATTGATGATTCTTTTTAAATGTAATATACTATTTTTTAAAAATATATTATCTAATATATACTACTTTAATTTCAATTAATGTATTTTTTAATAATTTTCATCAATAATAAAATTTATTTTATTATTAATTTTCCTTATAAAGAATACACAAAATTAAAATGATAATATAAAAAATTAATTTAAATACAAATAACAATACAATACGTAACAATAATTTAAATACAAGATAAAATATAATACATAACATAATAATTAATTCGCGATGAAACAAGAATCATGTCAAAAAAATGTGGAACGTGCATACGGAGTTTTGCAATTATTGCAAGACCGTCAAGTTTTTGGAGAAAGGAAATGCTACATGATATAATGTCTACATGTATTATACTATTCAACGTGATAATTGAGGACATGATCTTAATGCATCAATTCAAGATGTCGTAGAGCTCCAACAGCAACGAAAAAAATGGTAGTAGATGAAAATCTCCGATTTGAACAATTTTTAGCTAGACATAATAAAATTAAGGACAAAAATATTCATTTTGAACTCCGTAATGCATTAATAGAGCATTTATGGGAGCAGCGTAATAATTTTAAAAATTGAGTGTTTATGTAATCGTATTTTACTTTTATTTGAATTTATTCATTAATTTATATATTATATAAATTTTTCGTGCAATTATGATATTTAAAAATTTAGAATAAAATATAATTTATATTAAATAAAAAAATTGGAAAAATAATATTTTCATCACATGAGAATTATATAAAGTAATCATTGTGAAAAAAAAATGAGTTATATGAAATAAGAAAATAAGAATGAAATAGAAATAATAATATATATTAAGGAGAGAGAGAAATTCTTTTTTAAAGGGTGAAATAGAGAATTTGATTGGAGTTGGTTGTCTGAAAAAATAGAGAACTCTATACTTAGAGAGTAAAATAGAGTGTAGGTTTGGAGATGCCCTTAGACCATCTCCAACCCCATCTCTATTTTACTCTCCATTCTCTATATTTGGAGAGTAAAATAGAGAATGGGTTCTCTATTTAACTCTCTATTCTTCAATTATAGAGAGGTGAATAGTAGTTCCCCAAATTTGGAGAACTACTATTCATCTCTCTATTTTACTTTTTGATTATTATAATATTATTTCTTTTATATTACTAATTTAATATCTATCATTTGTAATTATTTTCTAATGCAATATAACAATTAACAAGTTACTACTTTCACCAAATTAATCATTTTTAATTTTATTTTTTAAAAGAAATTGTCACTTTAAATATGTAACTTAAAGTTATTTGAATAATATTTATATCATATAATATTATTAAATAAGTCTCTAATATTTGTAATTATTTTCTAAGTAATATAACATCTAAAACATATTATTGATTTTTAAAGTTATCGTGATAAATTATTAAACTACACTTTTAAATAGCATGAAAACATTTGATTCAATAGTTCAAAATGGAAGTAAATTAGTACACAAAATAATTGGATACAAGATGAAATTGTTAATTTATATAATTTTTAGCTACACATAAAAAAAAACGACAAAAATGCTTAGTTTGAACTCCGTAATACATTAATAGAACATTCATGAGAGTAACGTAATAGTCTTGAAAGTTGAGTATTTATGTAAGATTTAATAAATTTCATGATAATACAATATTTATGATGAAATTATATTTCATCAATGATTTCACTTTATTTAAATTGTTAATATGTATTATATATAATATTTATCTCAATTTATGTTATTTAGAATAAAATGTAATTTTATATTAAATGAAGAATTTGAAAAAAAATAAAATTTTGTATTGCATAAAGATTATAGAGGGACTATTATTAAAAAGAAGAAATGATTTATATTATAAAATAAGAAAATAAGAATGAAATAAAAATAATAATATAGTATTGAGGAGAGAGAATTTTTTTTTTTTAGAGAGGATTGGAGTTGATTGTCTGGAAAAATAAAAAATTTTATATTTAGAGAGCATAATAGAGGATAGGGTTGGAGATGCTCTTAGACCATCTCCAACCCACCTTCAAATCACCCTATATACTCCATTTATAGAGAGGTTGGAGAACTACTATTCACATTATCTATTTCACTTTTTCATTATTTTATTATTATTTATATTACTTTCTAATTAAAATATTATCTTATATATTATTACATTAATTAAATATGTAATATTCATATTTATTTTTAAATGTAATATAATATTTTAAAAAATATTTTTTAATATATACTACTTTAATTTCAAATTAATAGTATTTTAATTTTTTTCTACTTTTCATCAATAATAAAATTTATTTTATTATTAATTTTCATTATAAAGAATACACAAAACTAAAATGGAAAGATTAAAAAAAATTAATTTAAAAATACATACATGATATGATAATTTAAATATGAAATAACAATAAAATACATAACATAATAATTAAATACATGATAACAATATAATATAATACATGGCATATGACATGCTTATTTTGGTTTGCCCAACACCAATAACGATATTAATGTTTTAGAGTCATCACATTTATTTTTTAATCTTGCTAGCAGTATTGCGACTCCCGCCCATTAAGTTATTCAAGGAAAAGAATACAATATGAGTTATTACTTAGATGATGGTATATATCATAAATGGTGTACAATTGTTCAAACTATTCGTTATCCTCATTTTCAAAAGAAGAAATATTTCGCGATAAAGAAGAATCGTGCCGAAAAGATGTTGAACGTGCATTCAGAGTTTTGTAATCACGTTTTGCAATTATTGTAGGATTGTCACATTTATGGAGAAAGAAGTGTTGCGTGATATAATGAGTACATGTATTATACTGCACAACGTTGGCAATTGAAGATGAACGTGATATCAATGCACCAATTCAAGATGCTGTAGAGGCTCCAACACCAACCATAGAAATGGTGGTAGATGAAAATCTCCGATTTGAATAATTTTTAGCTAGACATAAATTAAGAATAAAAATGCTCACTTTGAACTCCGTAATGCATTATAGAGCATTTATGAGAGCAACATAATGATTTTGAAAATTGTTTATGTAATTGTATATCACTTTATTGACAGATTGACACTTCTAGCTAAAGGTCTAGACATAGCTGATGCAACCTACAAATAAGGATATTTCAACCTTTTTTAATTTATAAATTATTTAAAGAAGGCTTAAGTCATACATGACCTCTTAAAGTTGTCAGCATATTTCATTTAGACACCTTAACTAGGACTATTACCTATTGAACACTTAAATTGTTTAAAATTTGTACCTATTAAATACAAAATACTGATATGGCAAAGGAAGTGTTTTTCACTTCCTATGGGCGCGTGAAAGTTTTTGAAATGCTTTTTTATTTTTATTTTTTCCAAAAAAAGCTTACATTTTTTCTTCTTTAATTGACATTTGGCATATAATGAATTAAAATAATTTTTTAATATTTTTAAAATTAATATTCTTAAGTCAAAAAAAAGAGAGCACCCCTATCACCCCTCAAGTCATCTTCTTCCCCAAATTTAAATTTTCAAACACAACTAAAGAATCTTCATTTTTTTTGTTTTTGTCTTTTCTATTTCTTTTCAACAATCATAAAAAAAAAAAAAAAAACTGAACCAAGTAATTAAATTTGTAAGAAAAATAGCGAAAGTAGATTTTTGAACACTGGCATAAACAAGTAAGTCGACGTTTTATCTCCATTTTCGATCACCTCCGAATAAATATTACAATTCAAATAAAATTGTAAACCCATTAAACTTATCAAAAATAATATGAAATAATTCGCTAAATTAATTTAGGTCCTCTTGATTTCTCCTTACAATTGATTTTAAGATGATAAACTATTGGCAAACTCCCTTTATTCATCACTCTTGTACCAACTCTTTGAATATCTTTCTCTATCACGTATTAGGAATGAAAAAAATTTTTTGATAAAATTAATTTGTGTTCCTTTAGATTTTTCTTTGCAATCGATTTTCGGATGAGTAACCATTGACAAACTTCTTCATCACTATTGTATCAATCTCTTTAAATATCTTTTTCTCTCACATATTAGGAATACAAAATATTTATTAAAAAAAAATCAAATCAGCAAGTAGGAAGGTTTTTGTTGTTTGAGAAAAAAAATTGATGAGAAGAAGATGAAGAAGAAAGGGGGTTGGGTAGAGTGGGTTGAGTAAAATTGATTGTCATTTCATTTATTTTTATTAAGAAATAGATATAAGATTTATTAGAAATAATTTTCATCCTTTTTAACATAAAAAAATCTATTATATAGTTGTTGGGGTCAAGTGACACATGTCATCTTTTAATTAGCCATTTTTGCCACATCATAACAAGTGTATCTCACACACTTTGCCTTTTTTTTTACAGATTATCGAAAAAGGTCTAATACGAACAAGTTTTGAATAAATAAAAGTATTCAATAGGTAATAGTCTTAATTGAGGTGTCTTAGTAAATTATGCGAACAACTTTAAAGGACCGCAAATGACTTAAGCCTTAAAAGAACTATGAAAACTGGCACATTTAGTTATATTAATTAAACATTAAAAATATTAATGTGGATGGAGAAATTTGAACCACAAATCTATAAGTTATGCAACCCCTATTTAAACATATTTATCAATATACTACAGTATATTAGAAAAATAGTACTCCCTCCGTTTAAAAAAGAATGACCTCTTTCTTTTTTTGGTAACAACGTTCCACGTGACATGTTTAAGACCACAAGATCAAAGGACAATTTTGTATATTTGACCTAACTTTAATTTAGGACCACAAGATTCAAACGTTTTCTTTATACTCTTAAACTTCGTGCCAAGTCAAATTAGGTTATTTTTTGTGAAACGGTGAGAGTAATATTATATAATGGTTAGGAAGGGGAGGATGGGTGCATGTGAACCCACTCCCCTTCATGTACGTATATACACCTCAGCGTGTAGTAGGATTGAATCTCTGTGCACAATCTGAAATATCTCAATTTTAATTATAAAATATAGTATATTATTGTTAACTCATTCACAACACAAATAACTTAGTGTATGCATGTTCCCACCATACATATAATATTTTCAACTTCGAGATAAAATACTTACTTAATTAAGTCATATCTAGAAAATAGTTAAATTATGAGTCTCTAGAAATATTATAATATAAAATTAAAGTAATTAAATATATTAATACCTCAAAGAATAATCTCACAAAATCATTAAAAAAACTTTTTATTCAAAGTGTTTTCCTAACCTAACTTTCTTACAAAATACAATTACTCAAAAAAGGAAACAAAAGCAACTAATTATTTTCAAATTGGTGACTTTAAAATGAAGAAATGACTCCTTTTAGAGTAGCAAAACTTTGGACTCCAAATTATATAATAAGAACAAAATAAATGATCAAATTTTCTCTACCATATAATCATTGCTTTTAACTCCAAAAAATACTTATGACCAAGTAAATTGTCACATGCCAAATAAGGCATGAAAGTGGCCAACTAATTAAAGGTGAGAAACTAAGAACCAAACCATGACTTTACCAAACTTTTTATCCATCCTTTCCCCAAACAGGTTTAACATGGATGGTGTCTAAAATTAGGGTGGTTTTTAATATTTGTTTCTTTGAATTTGTAAATTTTGTTTATTATATCCGTTTAGTAAAAAAATTTGGACAAAAATATTTTTAATTATATTTTAAATAATTTTGCAAGGAACTTCCTTTTATGTCTTTAAGACATAATTTTTGATTTGCAAGATAGTTATTATTTGTGCTACTAAACTTATACCCTTGAAATTCTCTTATAATTATTGAATTTTAATACTTATACCCTTGAAATTATCTTATAATTATTGAATTTTATTTATGTCTAACGACTAATGAATAAGTTGAAAAATGATCATTTTTTTAATTGTATCAAATATAGAAAGAGGGAAATATATAAATATCATTATATATTTTTTAAAATTGAACTAAATCAACAATACTCAAATCAATGGATAAAATAATATTTGATTTTGTTTAGTTTTAATATTCAAATCATCAATTAAATTTGCTTGATATTTCTACCTTTTCATTTTGTTTTAAAATAAGTAGTGTTTCACATGGAGACATTTCCTTATTTAAATAAAAAAGAAAGTTCCAAATAGTTATGTATATATTGTTCAATATATTAAGAATAAGTTAATAAAAATACATCTTACTTTTTATTTTAGAAATGAACAGAATAAAAATAACATACGAATTTCACAATTGGAATCTTGAGAAGATATAGTCAATAGTGTAAGTATATTTAGATTTCACCATTGGAATCTACAGAAGATAAAATATAGGCATATATATCACTATTTCAAAGCTAGAGATTCTATCTCCGAGAAACTTTTAGCTCCGAATAAAGAAAAATAATACTCCCTCCGTCCGGTATTGGTTATTATGATTTCTGTTTTTAGAGTCAAATTATAAAAATTTTAACTAACATTTTAGATGTATTTTTAATCATATTAATATGTAAAAAATTGCAATATATAGTACTTTTCATATAATTTTAGAATATTTAATTTTTTTATTTAAAATATCGAATTAATGTAATTTGATTTAATTTTAAAAATTAGTTAAATTGTTTCAAAAAATGCAACATGACAAACAATACCAGACAGAGGGAGCAGAAACAAATGGAACCATAATTAAAAGTACTACCATTATTGTAAGGAAAACTTTCACATATAGCCACTTAAAAATAATTAATTACTCTCCATAGCTATAGTTTGATAATTACAATTTGTAGATATGTGTTATATGGAGGATAGAGGTCAGCGAGACTGGGAGAGAGAGGAGAGAGGAGAGAGAGGGGGGAAAGAGTGGAAAAAAGGTGAATTGTATATGTATATTGGTTAGATAATTGTATATTATACATATGTAATTGTATATATGGCAAGGGAGATTGGGAGAGGGAGGAGAGAGGCGAGCGAGACTGGGAGAGAGAGGAGAGAGGCGAGCGAGATCGAGAGAGGCGAGCGAGAGAGGCGAGCGAGAGAGGGCAGAGAATGAGAGAGAGGTGAATTGTATATGTATATAATTGTATATAATTGTATATTATACATATACATTTGTATAAATGACAAGCGAGATTGAGAGAGGGAGGAGAGAGGCGAGCGAGAGAGGGCATAAAGTGGGAGAGAGGTGAATTGTATATGGATATGGGCTAAAAAATTGTATATTATACATATTTATTTGTATATATCCTAGTGAATTATATATATACAAACATGACTAATTATACAAACTCAAAGTCAGTCCACGTAATTAATGTATAATGTTAGTCACGAGTGATAATTATAGCAAACTATAGCCATAATAAGTAATTAAATAGTATAAGTTTATTTATCCGCATAATTTTCCAGTAAAATACTAAAATTTGAGATTCGAGCCTCTTTGTCGACGGTTGTTGCCGCCTCTCTGTCCAACCGTTGCCGGTGATCTTTCATCGTCGAGATTCCAGAAGCTAACAACTTTCTCATCTTCTCACCATCTTCACACTGAGATAAACTCTACCGTCCATTTTGAAATCTCAATTGTAACACGAATTGTAGCATTTTGTTTGAGAAAAATGGCAACTGCACAGAGTAATTCTCCTCGAGTTTTCTGTATCGGAACAGCTGATACTAAATTCGACGAGCTTCGTTTCCTCTCCGAATATGTGAGATCCAGTCTTAACAGCTTCTCCTCATTCAAGGTTTGTTAAATACTGTACATCACCTTTTGACCTTCGTTTCTTTGTAAATTGCAGAAAAATCAACTAATGTTTAGTACTAGACGTCGTAGCTTCTGAACTGCAAAAATAGACGGCCAGAATATATATGCTGTTTTCAGTTGTTGAAACATCGACGAGAAGGATTTAAGTTGTAAACGTAAAAATAACTTTACAGTTCCGGCAGATACATAACTTTACAGTTACTTGAGATTTGAGAACTATTGATCATGAAGTCAACTAAAAATTGTACTATTTACAAAAGTATACAGTAAGTTAGATCGTAAGTGGAATACTTTGCTGTAGAACATTTTTTATTCTTATGACTTTGTGTTGCTCGGACTCTTCAAATATGCTGCTAGGTGCTTGTCGGATCCTTATCCTGGATCTGTAGCATGTGTGGCAACAATTTTGGATAGTCTGAGCAACTTAGCTTTTGATCGATATCAACCTTATACATTTACATGGCGATTTATAGGTAGGAGTCACAGTTATTGATGTCTCAACCAGCCTAAAGGAGACAAATAGTTGTGCTGACTTTGATTTTGTACCGAGGAAGGATGTGCTGTCATGCTATGCACGAGGGGGAGGATCTGTGGTCCAGCTTCCAGATGATAGAGGCCAAGCTATTGCAATCATGAATAAAGCTTTTGAAACTTTCCTAAGTAAAGCTAATGGTGAACAGAATCTTGCTGGAGTGATTGGCCTTGGGGGTAGTGGAGGAACATCTATATTGTCATCTGCCTTCCGATCTCTTCCAATTGGGATCCCAAAAGTTATAATATCTACAGTTGCCAGTGGTCAAACTGAATCTTATATTGGAACATCAGACTTGGTATTGTTTCCTTCAGTTGTAGATATTTGTGGGATTAACAATGTTAGTAAGGTTGTTCTATCTAATGCGGGTGCAGCATTTGCTGGAATGGTGATCGGAAGGCTTGAAAGTTCAAAAGAGCATAGCATCACTAATGGAAAGTTTACAGTTGGTGTAACTATGTTTGGGGTTACGACTCCTTGTGTTAATGCTGTCAAAGAAAGATTAGTGAATGAAGGATATGAGACTTTGGTTTTCCATGCCACGGGTGTCGGGGGCAGGGCCATGGAGGATCTTGTTAGAGGAGGTTTTATACAGGTAATCATGTTGCTCTATGACTACTAATAGTTTCAGTGGTATATAAAAAGTCAAGGTATTGATATTCCCTATTTTCCCTTATCGTGAGCTTTAAAGTCCTAGAATTGAAACTTCTATGGACCAACAAATCCTCTGTTCCTAACAATCCTAAAATTATTAAAATCTATTTACATTATGTAGCATTTTGTTTCAAATCCATTTATCATTATTGGGCCAGTTGACATCTTAAAAATGTAAAAATACCATCTGATGTAATCATAACAATTTTAAAAATTTAATCATATAAGCAATAACAATGATGATACTAATGGTAACAGTAGTGACAAGCTAATCAATTTGGTCAGTCGTTCTCTTGTACATTCATGTATTGCTTCGAATGGGTTAAAACTTCTTTAATAGTTAATTCTATCATAGAATTATTTCCCATCTGTATATAGTAATTCATATTTAATTTTCTAATTCCAAGAGTTTATTCTTCATTTCAAATCCGGAGTGTTCCGATAAACCAGTGCAAATAATTTGTTTATTTTTATATCTTCATTCCAATTTGTTGTTGTTGTTGTCTTCACCATCTTCGCCATTATGATTATGGTAAACTATTTCGTATTAGTTAGCCTTCACATTTTATCTTAATGAGATTGGATCATAAGAATAGATGCATTCAATATAAAACTATCTAAAATTAGAGTCATTATTATTCTAACTGTTGTTTCGTTAATTTTAAATGGTTATACATCTTATTCATAATCAATTGAGCTAGAGTACACTTGGAATATACTATAATGCTATTAGCATTCAGGAACTATAAGGAGTTAGTACGAGAAGTTGGATTTAATGGTCTGTAAAACTTTTACTAGGTTTACAGTCTAGGTATAATTTGCATGATGCATTGCCCTGGATGCAAAGCGCAACCTCATTAGGATTTTCTTGGGGATTAGTATGAAAATTCGCAGGAAACTTATTTTCCTGCAAATTTTCATACTAATTCCCAGGAAAATCCCATGTAATTCACAGTTTTCTTGTAGTGTTCATTGCAATTGATCCTTTAAAACTACTGGTAACATTCATTTCTAAGTAGGTAGAGGCTTGCAGTTTGTTCACTGAAATGGCTTGTCAAACATGTTACTGCTGTTTGAAGTATTACAGTATATATTTCTGGATAACGATTAATATTCATCTGTTACTGAACTTATTTTAGGGTGTGCTGGATATTACAACAACTGAGGTTGCAGATTACGTAGTTGGAGGAGTAATGGCATGTGATAGTTACCGATTTGATGCAATATTAGAGAAGAAAATTCCTTTGGTTCTGAGTGTGGGAGCACTGGATATGGTGAATTTTGGTCATAAAACTACCATACCTCCTGAGTTTCAGCAAAGAAAGATTCATGAACATAATGAGCAGGTGATTCATCTTTTCATTTTGCTCCTTGTTTGTCTCTTAAGAGAATTTCATAAGATATTGAGCAGTAGTATCATCTAAAAAATAATGTTGGAACACTTACCATTCACAGTTTGACAATTATGTAGTCGTGAAAAGAAGTTGCGTGTTTGATGTCATCTTGCACAACTTAGAACAAGTAGAGATAGCTAGCCATTCGAAAACCATTTCAGGACATAATGCTTTTGTTGTGATAAGGAGATATTTTACCGGAGTTCTGGAAAATTATTGAATTGTGTCGTGATTGCACAGTTAAGCGTATGTTTTCAATCTGAAAACTATCAAATAAGCATCTGAGGTGTGCCTTTCGAGTTAAATTAATGGAATGCTATGTTACAGGTTTCCCTAATGCGTACTACAGTAGGTGAAAATAAGAAATTTGCTGCATTTATAGCAGAAAAGTTGAACAAGGCATCATCAAGTGTATGTGTTTGCTTGCCAGAGAAAGGCGTGTCTGCATTGGATGCACCGGGGAAAGACTTTTATGATCCTGAGGCAACTAGTTGTCTTACACATGAGCTACAGATGCTTCTTGAAAATAATGAACGTTGTCAGGTACCATAGTTATTTGTGAGGAAGAGGATGTTAGCCTATGATGTTACATTCCACTGCAGAACTCAACTCAGATAATTGAAATGTTTGTTCACTGATAGGTTAAGGTCTTTCCTTACCATATCAACGATGTGGAGTTTGCAAATGCTTTAGTTGATTCATTCTTGGAAATCTCTCCGAAATCTAGACACGCTGAATGTCAGCCAGCTGAGTCCAAATCTATCCAAGACATTCAGAATGATGATGCTGCTCCAGAGAAATATCCCTCATGCAACGGGAAAAACTTTTCTCGCCTGAATGACTTCCCAAATGCAAAACCAGGTGATGATTATTCCTAAAAATCAAGGCTGATAATTGTCATCCTAATGACATGGCAAATAAGCTTCTAGAGAATTACTGAACAGTTTCCACTGTATGATTTCTGCTGTTCACAATATTTTCTAGGTCTAATACAAATCTTTCTTCTTATATTTGCCAAAGCTCATGCACTTCTATCTTTGACGCCTACGTTGATTTAAGATGATAAGTGAAATAAACAGGCATATATGTAAACCTTAGCTTGCCATAGAAACCAACAAAATGAAAGATGATGAGAGTGCTTTATAATTTCTTAGCGTGAAATATGGTTGATCTTATGTCAAGGATTATTTCTTTACCGATAGGTTGCTGGTTATGGGCTAGCTTGAAACGCCATATCATGGATTCTTTTCCTTCATTGTCATCATAATTATCTTTACTATTGTTTTGAGAATGTCTTGCAAATGGCATGTACTGGCTCATCAACAGGGAAATGAATCTAACAGCTTCTCAGTTATTGGTTTTTCTTTTCTTCTTTTAATTTGTATGAAGACTTGATGAGAAGCCTAATATTCCTTGAGCAGAAACTTTGCAGAAAAGAATTGTGATACTGCAGAAATTGAAAGATCAAATAAGTAAGGGCAAGCCTATTATTGGGGCTGGTGCTGGTACAGGCATTTCTGCTAAGTTTGAGGAAGCTGGTGGTGTAGATTTGATTGTCTTGTACAACTCAGGGCGCTTTAGGATGGCAGGAAGGGGATCCTTAGCTGGTCTATTGCCCTTTGCTGATGCAAATGCCATTGTACTTGAGATGGCCAACGAAGTATTGCCTGTAAGTCCTACTTGTTGTGTGCTTCTTTAGTTCTTCCGAAAACCTTATAGACGTTTAGGCTCAGCTTCATCTCTTTTATTCTTTGATTTTAGCTCGGGTTGGACTTGCACACGACTTTACTGTTCAAGTTAATACAACTGCTGTCAAGCAAGTTCATGTTCGATTCAAAGGCTTAACAAATTGATAAAGCCCTACTTGACTCAACATGAACAAAGCACTAAGAACTACGAGTAGTTAGAAATTTCTACTGACAAGGAAACAAAGAATGCAGATCACTAAACCAAAGACAGCCCTGCTCCCTGTGCATAGACTAGAAGTAAGCTCCAGTTGACATCCATAGTCGGATACATTAAAGCTGATCCATGGCATTTCTATGGTTCTTGTCAGTACCTCTTTCTTGGAGTAGAAATCTCAGTGTTGCCTCAAAAAGATATTCTCAGGAAATCCCTGCCAAATTTGCATTAAGCTATGGATACATCACTCCAGTGGTTGGTTAAAGATGAAAAAAACAAATGTAGATAGAATCGCAACCAACTTCAATCCAGCTTAGGCTTTCAACAGCTTCTATAGTGTCAATTTCAATCCGTTCTTAGTCTTAATCTAGTTACATAGTTGGACTTCTCACTCTTACTGAATTAGATGAGAAGCTACATAGTTGAGATGTCCGATTACATATTTGGAAAAATTAGAGGTTTAACTTTGTTATGTAGAAGAATGACTAAACCCTTCATACTGGCTGGTCATCTGTAATTTTAAACTTCACTTTCTACTTTTGTCGTAGGACAGAAATGCTCACAAGTTCAGTTATGGAACTTAAGTTACTTCCAATTTTCTTCAAAATTTCGAAGGTGGATTACAATATATATACATAATTTTTCATCATGTGTATATCTACCTTTACCATATGAGTTCTGTTTCAAATAGCATGATTGAGGTTTCTCATTATGTCCTTCATAGGGTGATGACAAAACTTTTACTGATGGTTTATTGAGATGTTTTGTCCATTTTTCTTCAAAAGGAAGGTCCTGTTTCGTTCTCCTTCCTCATATATTCTTACCTTCCAGAATGGTGGCTTAGTTTCTATCAACATTGAAATCTCAGGTGGTTAAGGAAGTGGCAGTTCTGGCTGGAGTTTGTGCTACTGATCCTTTCCGCAGGATGGACAACTTCCTGAAGCAGTTGGAATCTGTTGGATTCTGTGGGGTGCAAAACTTTCCAACTGTTGGTCTGTTTGACGGTAACTTCAGACAAAATTTGGAAGAGACTGGAATGGGTTATGGGTATGTCTTAGTAGATATGTTTTAGCATCTAATTTAAGAATGGTGACAGTTTCTTAAAGATGATATCTTTCTTTATGTTCAGCCTGGAGGTTGAGATGATTGCAACAGCTCACAGGATGGGCCTTTTGACAACCCCATATGCTTTCTGTCCAGATGAAGCAGTTGCTATGGCAGAAGCTGGTGCCGACATCATAGTTGCTCATATGGGGCTTACAACATCTGGTTCAATTGGTGCAAAAACAGCTGTCTCATTGGAGGAAAGTGTAACTTGCGTCCAAGCTATTGCAGATGCTACTCATAGAATAAATCCTGATGCAATTGTGCTCTGCCATGGAGGTAATCCACGAAACCTAAAGTAACTAGAAAATTGTAAGGGAAAAAACGAAAGAAAATGACTGGATCAATTATTTGTTGTTAATGTAGCCAACTAAAGCAAAATCTATGCCAAATTCCAGCTTCAGCTAAAATAATTTGACAATTAAGCAGTACTCTGATGGTGTACCAGATGAGTTCACCGGCTTCATTAATTTTGTAGTCATTTTGTCTTAATTCCTTGGCGCGTTAAGAATAAGTTAAGTAGATTACTGAAGCACTTGTGAGGATTCTCTGATAATGTTATTATTTTCAATGTCCTATCCAAATGTTTACAGGTAGAAATCCTAAAGTAGTTGCCTAATTTATATTACACCATTTAGTCGGTGCACAAGTACGAATTATACATGTGGTAAATATATGAACCTAGAGATTCAAATAAAGGAAAACATTTTGTCAAGTGATGAAGATTGATATTCTCCTGTCTTTCTTGAATGATCCATGTGTGTGTAACAGTGCACATAGCTTTAGTATTGATTTCCTGCCGTTTCAATCATGACCAGGAAAACAAATACTGGTGGAAACTTTTGGATTTACAGCTGCATTTTTATTGTTTATTACCCTTAAAATTTACTCATTAAGTATTCTCTATGACATATTTTCTGGTTATCTTCCATGATATTTGTGTGAGTAGACATTTTTTTGTTAGAGGTTTGTTGAGGTCAAGTTCTTGGTACTCATTTGAATTTGTATTTTTCCGAGTCCTATAATGTACATTCAGTTTCTTTATGAATGAAGGAGGGTGGGTTTTATTTTGCTTTCTTGTAACTAGAAAATTTTATGATTCAGAGATTTATTTCGCTTTCCATATCAGCAAGGGAAATATTGGTGTATGATGGATGACAATCGATAGTTACAGTGTAATTTTCAATCTAAATGAAGTCCCGCTCTAATTCAGGCAATGAATGAGGCTGTTCTCTTTTGTTTTTATCTTCTTTTTTTCAATATCTGCCCAAAGACTTGGTATATTTTGTAGAATATACATGACATTTTTTTTTCCAACACAAATCTTTGCTTGTTAAGTAGATGAGGGCTGTTACTATCATTTTGTAGTACATCATTTTTCTTGACATCTTAATCTTGTTCAAAAGCAATAATGTTGTTCATTCTCTGACAGACAATCCACAATGTCTAATTTGGAACAAAATTTTAAGCTGCCAAACAAATACTAGTAGTTAATTTACATTTATCTGAGTTAGATAAATATTGGGGGAAGTTGCTTTTATGCTTGACAAGTTTTTGTATCGTCAATTCTTTAGTCTTTATTATGACGGCACGTTCTTGTCTTCTCCTTGTGATTCATTTATGTCGCTAAAGTGAAGAATCTTTGCGCTATTTGCAGGCCCTATATCTTCCCCTGAAGAAGCAGCATATGTACTGAAGAGAACCACAGGAGTTCATGGATTTTATGGCGCTTCAAGCATGGAAAGACTACCAGTTGAGCAAGCTATAACTGCAACTGTCCAGCAGTACAAGTCTATTTCTATGGAGTGAGATGCAGTGGATTTTGGTTCTTTAAATGTCCGAACCTATATGTATGGCCTTCACCTCTTTCTTTATATATTACTCTTGGTCTCTTGACTTTTGAAAGAAATTTGTAGTAACCTGAGATTGATGATGCATACAATAGGCCCTTGGGGTCGGGCCCTTCTCTGGACCCTTGGCATAGAGGGAGCTTTAGTGCACTGAGTTGTCCCTCTCCCTCTGAGAGTAATGATGCAGATCATAAGCATTAGCTCTTTTTTGTTTGAATGTTGTGTTAATATGTCAATGAAGCTTTCTCCAGTTATTTTTTACACATTCACAAGGGTAAATTATCTTTCCTTTATATTCAAGTTCTTATTTATCTTCAGACAAAGGGAAGAACACATGGATGGACAGATTTCAGATCATGTCCCTGTCTCCTTTGTACTCATCTAGCAACTTGAAACACTACAGCACTGCAGCTGCAGTGTTGTTATCTGTCCATATGATATCAATTTCAACAAGTTATCCAAAATCTTTTCGTCGTCAACCTTTTACATTGGTTGAATGTGACTCCCTCTGCAGCATGGACTGCATGAAGTTTCGTTTTCAGTTTTTGTATGTCTTCATGCTAGATGGAAAATTCTCCTCCATCTTCCAACACATCGGAGCACCCTTGGCCTTCAGGCTTCAACTACTTACAATTTCAACACATCTCTGGTACCTTATCCTGACTTGAAATGGTGGACGGTAGCAGAAACTTTGCTGCAGTTTCTCATTTTTCTTATGTTAAAATGGCTATACTCGAGTTGGCATATTGGAAGACTTCTTTATTAAAATGTGAATGGGCTGTCTTGGGCATATAGAATCTTCAAAGTCCACCCAGTCTAAGCAATAACACTTGCTCTCCAAGGTTCCAAAAGTCTTCACACGTTTTGTTTTTTTCACTTCTCTTTTTTTTTTAAAAAAAAAAACTATAAATTTAACACTTCCTCTTTTGCCATTGCATCCCATCAAACCAGCTTTCCCTCTCCTGCACCTACAACATCATTTACAAAATCTTAAGTATCCTCAGACACAGAGGGACAAATTCCTCTTTGGGAACATGTCTTCTTCTGCAGAATCGAAAATGGCACTTGCCAAGACCGTCTTATCTACAGTAGGTTCTGTTGCTGCAACAACCATGGTTGTTCGGACCGTTGCAAATGAGTTGCTGCCGCAAGAATTGTATGATTAACTCTTCTTTGGCCTCAAAAACCTCTTCAGAAGGTTCTCAAATCAGCTAACAATGGTAATTGACGAATTTGATGGCTTGGTCAACAATGAAATCTACGAAGCAGCTGAAATGTATTTGGGTAACAAGTTGTCAACCAACACCAGGCGAGTCAAAATCAGCAAGCCTGAGAAGGAGAAACAGTTCAACATAACATTGGAACGCGACGAGGAGGTAACAGATGTTTACAGTGGGCAGAAATTCCAGTGGGTTTGGCTCAGCAAAGAAGTAGAATCTAGAGACTTTTATAATCCCAGGAGCATGAATTCCACTTTAAGATCTGAGGTCAGATCCTTTGAGCTCACATTTCACAAGAAAAACAAGGAACTTGTTCTTAATTTATACTTGCCTTACATCATAGGAGAGGCAAAACTGAGGAAACTCGAGAACAGGGCAATCAAGATTCACACTGTGGATTACCAATCCATTTATAATTTACATGATATATGGGAGGCGATCAATCTTGATCACCCGGCAACCTTTGAGACTCTGGCAATGGACTCAGAGCTGAAAGACAAAATTGTAAAGGATTTAGACAGATTTGTGAAGAGAAAAGATTATTATAGGAAAGTAGGGAAAGCATGGAAAAGAGGGTACTTGATGTATGGCCCTCCAGGGACAGGAAAATCCAGTTTGGTCGCCGCCATGGCTAATTACTTGAACTTTGATATATATGATTTGGAGTTGACTGAGGTGATGAGAAACTCTGATTTAAGACGGCTGCTTGTAGCCACAGCTAACAAGTCCATCTTGGTGGTCGAAGACATTGACTGTACCATTGATTTGCAAAACAATTTGGCTAATCGAACAAATGATTCTCCTCCAGATGGTTCTAATCAACAAGAAACCAAGGTAAGTCCCTTTGAATTTAGCTTGTTTTTCCTTGCTGTACTTCAAAAGCATTTCTCTTCCAGCACTAAGCTTAGAGGGAAATTGATGACATGTATGATCTTTCAGATAGTCACTCAACTACTAGCTAGTATCTCATAAAATCACTTTTTTTTGTTGAAGAAAATAGGAATCACGAAGAAAGCTGACTTTCTGAGATAATAACTATTAGTTTGAATGTTCATACGAGAAATATTGATTAGGTAAAGTGTTCTACAAGAAATAGAATGAAGAATGTCTGTTTTCTGTTTTTTACCATTGCAGGTAACATTATCTGGTTTATTGAATTTCATCGATGGATTATGGTCGAGCTGTGGTGACGAAAGGATCATAATTTTCACAACAAATCACATAGAAAAGCTTGACCCTGCATTGTTAAGGCCTGGCAGGATGGACATGCACATTCATTTGTCATATTGTACTCCCAGTGGCTTCAGACTTCTTGCTGCTAATTACCTGGAAACTAGAGAGCACAAATTGTTCAAACAAATTGAAGAACTCATAGAAACTGCGATGGTGACGCCAGCCGAAGTGGCTGAGCAGCTGCTGAAGGAAGATGAGGTTGATGTTTCACTTAATGGCTTAATTAGTTTTCTACACGTAAAGATTAAGGAAAAGGAAGAAGCCAAGTCTAAGAAAATAGAGGCAACAGAATTGGATACAAATGAGAAGAAGATAAGTGATGAAAAAGGAATTGAAGAAAACTTAGAAGAAAAAAAGATTACTAAATGAGAAGTTAAAGCCACAAAGAGAGTTGGCTCTACCTAACATGTCAATGTTTGGATAATACGTAGCAAGATTTTGTTCGATTAACATTACTATTAAAATTCAAAATTTAGTAACACTTATATAAGCAACAAAAAAAAAATACAATTCTAAATGCAGGTTTCTGGTTTTCTTAGTTGTAACCTTTCATATACAAGTCAATTTTTTTATTAGATTAGTTGTTTTCACCAGTATACATTTAGGAAAAACTATATAATTAGACACAGTTCACTGCCATATATATTATTATTATCTATACTTCAAAATATTACGTATCTTGCCATTAATTAAGAGTTCTCTACGTATCTTACACTTGGATACATGTATTTTTGCTGCCAGATACACAAAATAGGGATAGAGGCGAGCGAGATTCATATATATCTCGGATACTGTAAATCACATTAGATACACATTAGATGCACGTATTGTATGTATCTTGAGTGATTCACATGTATCTGAGATACAAGATACTTAGGAGAGTGGCGAACGGGATTTTTTATATTGTATATCCTCGATACATGTGAATCCACTTGGATACAATGTATCTAAAACAAATTAAATCTAAATTTCACCTCATGTATTCGAAATACATGTATCTTGAGGCACAAAAAATCTGGTAAGATACGTAATATTGCAAACTAGTGTATATCTAAATTATTAGCCACTAAACTAGTGAGATTTCTCCATTTTTATTTAACTTGGGGCAAAGATGATTTTATTGATTAGTGAAATGAAGTCTATGGCATCACCTTATAATGTCGATTCTGTCATAACATGAAATACGAAAACTGACAGATTTGAAAAATAAAAATTGGTAAACAATGGATAAAATCATCAAAATAAAAGTCTTCTGTCACATAATAATAAAAAACAAAAAATTAAAAAGGTCTCTTGATTATACATAATCAAACACTAAATAAGTAATTTTGGAGATATCGCGCTTTCTGAATAAGTAATTGCTTGTTGAATGGCACCGGACGATATGCAGCCTAATCCAAATGGTCCTTTGGATGTCCTAAGTGGATGGTTTTCGTAGCTGAGTAGCAGTACTTCACCATCGTCAAACATATGTAGCGGTCTATTTAAAGTCATATCCATCTCTTGTATAGTATACAATTGAATCCAAGATTCCTCGATACCATACTCCTTCATTACCCATAACTTACAACTAGTCTCCTCGAAAAGAATATGAGCACAATAAAAGCAAAGCATTTCTCTAAATACTACAACTCCATATTTGCAAATTTGATCATCGAACATTTTTCTCATTGACTCTAGCAATTGTATCTTTCCGCACACCTCATTTGAAATACTAAGTGAAACTACACAATGTTTATTGTGGAAACCTACCCAATGAAATGCTCCATGTATAAATGCAAAAGGATCATGATTAACTCTATACATAGGAAGTGAGTCAATTCTATTATATAATGATATATTTCTCCAACAATCACTTTTTAGTGTTAGAATTTCCATGTAACCGCGGTGAAACTTAAAGGACCTTGTAGTCATCATTAGTTGTGTCATATCCCAATCCGAAAGTAGGCAACCCTTTTTTTGTTTTTGAATATGGAAGTTCTATTGATTCTCTCGTAGAAGGATTCCAAAGCAAAAGATGTTCGTCAATTAAGAGAAGAACCAACCCGTTGCAAGAACAACACACTTTGAAAACTTTTTTGATGATCACTTCTTTGTACCTTGGTGGTTCATGGTTTCTAGGACAAACAAGTTCTTCTACATCCTCAATTAGTTGAGCTGACGATAAAGGAGAACAATACAAACTAGTACTATGAAATTTATTTGTATCATCGTACCAACATTGGCCAACAAGAAGCTTTTTGGAATTCATTGCATAACTTTGATGCTTCATCGTAAAGTAAGGTTCAGAGATTAATGTCTTCCATAATTTTGAAACACATCTAAATCGCAGAATAGACCGCACAGATAACCTGCTGAGGATGTCCATAATAATTTCGTCTTGAAAGTGAATTGTCATGCCTTAGATAAGACGAGATGTTAACTCTTTCAATCTAACAACAAAACCATATAAATGAAGCTCAAGTGAAATCAAAGCAAACTTACTTGATTATGATGATCATCATCCATCAGCTTTCTTTTCTTTGACTGACTTTCCTCTGCAAATTCAAAAATTGTGGTTACGCCCAATTTTGAACCATAGATAAAAAAAGAGAGGCTCTAATGCCGGTATCAGACACAGAATGGAAAATCAAAAAATAGATATAAACATCTACCTTTGCAGATTTGAACATATTTCTTCTTTGGCATCGTTGGAGCTTCTAATTTAATAAAGATCTACAGTAAACTTAGTAGCCTTCACTTTCAAGGCCAAAATTGTGAGTGAGCAAAAAGATGGAAACTGATTATTTTTTTTAAAAAAAACAAAACTCAGTCTCACTTGGGAACCCTATATATTATGCGGAATATTTTCTGTTGTAGACTAAAATTTTATGTCTACGCTCCTTTGACGCAAAGACTTGGAGTCAAGATTTTTAATAAGGGGGTTCAAAATTTGTAGAAATAGACATACGAATCAATATGTATAAATAATATAATTTTTCATCGAAAGTGATTTGGATGAACCCCTTGTAGCGAGGTGGCTCCGCCCCTAGCGAAGACACGTGTTTGTTCAAGCTCAACTATTAAATTATCACGTAGACTTGGTCAATGGTTAGATGAGTTTAAAATGTTGTGTTTTAGTGAGTTTGAAGATTCATTTGACAAAGTCGTAAGTAGAAGGATCCATGTGACAAACAAAGTCAAGTACAGAAATCTTTCGGATCATAACGAAACAAATAGAATAAAATTAAGGGAAAATGCTCAAATATGTCATTGAACTTTCAGAAAAGGCTCATTTATGCCATCAGTTAAAAGTTTGGCTCATTTATGCCATTGCCATTAAAGAAGAGATTCATTCATGCCATTATTTTTTAACAATAGTTTTGCAAAACCATTTTTGACACGTGGTCAATTGTAATTCGGCCACGTCATCAATTTTTTTAATAAAAAAAATCATAATTCTAAAAAAAAATTGATGATGTGGCCGAATTATAATTGTCCACATGCCAAAAATGGTTTTGCAAAACCATTGTTAAAAAATAATGACATAAATGAGTCTTTTCTTTAACGACAATGTATAAATGAGCCAAACTTTTAACTGATGACATAAATGAGCCTTTTTTGAAAGTTTGATAACATATTTGAGCATTTTCCCTAAAATTAACTAAAATAGTAAATAACAAGAGCACTTATGTTTCCAATTTCCATAGTACTGGTTAAAAAATTGTACTAAAATTACTCTCTTGATCTTAATTTATGTGACAGATTTGGTTATTTAGAATGAAACAATTTAAGTTTGATCGTAAATAAAATCTATATATTTGTAAAGTATGAAAAAAGTATTTATTATAAGTTATAATAATTAATAATTTAAAATAATTAAATGATATATAAAATAAATTTGTTTGAATTTCGCAATTCGAAATATTTATGACATAGAGAGTATTTATTTTCCACCCCATTAAAAAAAGTTCAATCTTTACCTTTTCCGCATCCTCTTCTCCTGTATTTCTCTGTTCATCTTCCTCCAACAATCCCAGATTTGTTCAATCTGAAATCCGCGCCTTTAACAGGTTTTTCACTTCATTCAATTTACAGTAAACGTTGATCCACTGATTTCAATTGCTGTTTTTCTGTTTTGTATTCACAGTTTTGTTTTAATCTGTTCTGATTGAATTTAGGTTACAGTGAATTCTAGTGAAAGTGGAAAAGGAGAAGAGATGGATCCAGATTCAGTTAAATCGACTCTCTCTAATTTGGCATTTGGAAATGTAATGGCTGCTGCTGCTCGTGATTACCAGAAGGTATCTACTTCTTTTTTCTCATTTGAATCTCTTTAACTTTCCTTCTATTATTTGCTTCATGTCATATTATAAGTGTTTGTCCATGTTTCATTGTGAATTAGGAAAAAAAAGTTCTTTTTTTTTTTTTATAGAAAAATGATATTTGAAAATTTTGAACTCTGGAAAAAGAATTTGAGAAATAGCAAAAAGGGGCATATTCACTTTTTTTCATACTCACCAAAAAGTTAAAAACAACTTCAATTTGTATTCATGGCAAATACTACATTTTCAAATATGATTTTTCACTTTGAAAGCAAAAACAACTTTATTTTTCAGATTTCAGAATGAAATATAGCCACACGCCTACTAGCCGATACTAAGTTTGGATAAAGAAAGAGAATTATGGTAGGTGGACGACAGAACATAAATACTACTCATTATTATAATGAATTTGAATAATATATGGACCTGAGTACAGTATTATAGATACATAGAATTCATATAGTTGATCCTGACTTATTTGGGATCGATACAGAGTTGATTGATTGAATTTCTCCACGTCTGTTGTTTCTAATGTTCAGTTTGTACTTTTGTTTTAACTTATGTATATGGTGGTAAAAGAACATCTTTTGCTGGTTCATCATATAGTTTTGGAGGGCTTGGAACAGATTCATAAAGTCTTTCAGAGTTCAATACAGAGTGTTTGTACAATAAATCATTATGGTTTTTTTTTATTGTTGGGAACATGAAGTCGATGGAATCTTGCTTAAGGTGTTACAGTAGTCTTTTTCACATGCAAGACGAAGGGAACATTTTGCTGAGTACAGTTTGGATTTTAACGTTTAGGAATAGAGTAAAGTTTAGAATTTTAAGTGTCCATGTAGAGCAGAATGGATATAAATGATTCATATAGCCACCTCTACTAGTTTGTAATTGAGGCATAGTTTTTGTTGTTGTAAAGTTTGAATTTTTAGGTATTCATATAAGACAGATGAAGTTGTATGTAGTTAAAAGATGCAATGAATTCTTAAAATTCTATACTATGTTATTTCCCTACAATTTTTTTTCCTGATCATAATCATTGTTATCTAAGCATTGAAATCAATTCTCTCAGAAGTCAAAAAGATGTTATAAATGTGAAAACAAATGCAGATGTTTGTGATGGAGCTTTTAGTGATTTTATTATTGTGTAGCCAAATCCGCATGTACCATTTCTCTATGAGTCTAAGATAATTTTTTTCCAACAGAACATGAAAAGAGGTTTCACTATTTCAAAAAAGGAAAATATGGACGGTTCACTTGCTAAATTGTCAAAATCAGTAGTCTTTAGATATTCTTAGGTTATTCCTACAATTATTAGAGATTGGAATCTCTTTACATGTTAATGTGGAGTATACATTTCTGTGTATCAAGCTTATCTTCCTTACTTGCCATTGGACATGGAGTTGCCATTTATCGTCTGGTTATATTAATGATGCCTACTCTCTCGGGATAAACTCATACCTAGATGAGAACTATTGAGAATGATTGCTATGTTTATCTATTTATTTTTATATCTATACTCCAAATAGAAACCATTCAAGATCACTATTCTTGATAAGCTAAGATGGTTTGGGGAGTCATTCAGACATAACCAGGTATGTTGGATGAAAATTTGGCTACACTCCGGTAGTTTAAGAAAAAGACCTGTCAGTTACAGGGTGTTTTCAACATTTCAGGGGAGTTAGACCTTTGAGGCTACTTGATATTCCTTTGGAATAACTTAATTATTTGAGATTGATTGATAGATCATTGTAATATACCTCAAAAGTCCAGCAGTTTTAGTTAGCAGGTTTTAACTACAAATCATTTGCATCCAATTTCTTCCTTTAGGAGGTGCTGGCTCAAGAGAAGGTGCAAGCATCATCTTCTGTTAATCAAGACATAGATCTTGATGAACTGATGGATGTAAGTTTTCATACCCTTCAATGTTTCTCCTTTTAGGAACATAATTTGTATGCCTGTTCACTTGCTCATCGTGCTTTTAACAGGATCCTGAGCTGGAAAAGTTGCATGCAGATAGGATTGCCGCTCTCAAGGTCCGTTATTTTGTCTTGCCTGCAGGCCAACACAGTTAGTTATATCTGGAGGCGAAGTATCTGATTGTTAGACAATTGGTTTCTTTGAACTCTCTTCTGCAGAAAGAAGCAGAGAAGCGACAAGCTTTAAAAAGGCAAGGGCATGGAGAATATAGAGAGATTACTGAAGGAGATTTCTTGGGTGAAGTTACTGGTAGTGAGAAAGTGATTTGTCACTTCTATCATCGAGAGTTCTACCGATGCAAGTAAGGACTTTCTTCATGTTTCAAAGTTCACTGTCCTCCTCCCACACAAAAGTAAAGGACATAAATAAGAGGACAGTTCTTTCTCAATCACAGTTCCTATTATTTTTTCTGATGTTATTTGTGTTTGAGAAAGAGAGGGGGGGGGGGGGGGGGGGGGGGGGGGAGAGAGAGAGAGAGAGAGAGAGTTGTATAATTTCCCAGTTTGAAAAATTCTGGTATTTCACTTACTGCAAATTTATAGTTTGTGTTGCTTTGGAGTCAGAAACGCGCACTTCAGTCTTCTAACTTATAATCTGATGCAACAACTTGACACTATTCATTAATATTGTTGCTAAATTTGCATCTTGAAGGTTCCACTTGTGACTGCTTTACCAAGGTTAACTAGCCATCCAAATTTTTATTGGACGAGTTGTGATAATTCTCTTGCTTGTCTTTGTATTTTGATGCATTGACACCTCAGCATATATTAATCTATCTATAAATACTTAGAAACGGAAAAAAATAGGATTGTACATATCCACTTGCATGCATACACTGATACACAAGCATAATGGTCTTTGTTGCTTTTCAGGATCATGGATAAGCATTTGAAATCTCTTGCGCCAATACATGTTGATACAAAGTTCTTAAAGTTGGATGCTGAGGTCTGTTTTGCTTGAGTTCTTGGACAGTTCTTTATCATATTATACAGTAGAAATAGTCCTGAAATTTTGTGAAGTATCTGCGCGCACCTATGCGTGGAAGTTAACATAGAAAAACTAAAAAACAAAAACTCAGACTGGCTCTATAACTTTTGAAGGACTGCAGATTGGATCTCATTTTCGTGCTATTAACTCATTTTTTATTGTATAACCTAATGGCAGAATGCTCCCTTTTTTGTTACAAAGCTGGGAATTAAAACTCTACCATGCGTCATCTTTTTCAGGTTAGTGCATCTGCTTTGCACTGCGTTATTATTTCTCCTATAATAATTCCATGTTTGGGTGGTTCTCTGGTTGTTTATAAGGCCAAATCAAGAAGATTAAATTAGCTCGTTTCTTCAAGCAATAAGATCGAACCTAAATTTTCCTAATTTATTTGTCTCAACAGTATAGATCTAATGATCTGTTAAAACAGGCCCACACACAGGGAAAGTGAAATATCAGTCTGTCTTTGTTGTAAGGGAGCTAGTGTGGATATTCTAAACTTGGTTTCTGCTTGTTTTCTTTTATTCTTCCAATTTTTACTGTGAGTTAGAGGGGGGAGCTACCATGATCTTCACAAACATATACTCCATACAGTACATGAGGACCGAATGATAACTGCCTGAACAGAACTGTGGAAAGGGAGGGAGCAGTCTTATTTATGATTCCAGACCTATTCTTCCAAAATTCGTACACATGCATGTGAATATTATAATCAATGCATCCGTAGGGGGTTTGGTCAGTTATACTAGCTCTTTCCCAAACGATGTCATTTTCTTTCAATCTACACGTAACAGAATTTTGCTCTTCAGGAATGGAATAGCTTCAGATAGGCTGGTTGGTTTTCAAGATTTGGGAGGAAAAGATGACTTCAGCACAAAGGCTCTGGAGGGTTTTCTGTTAAAGAAAGGTAATGCTTTTTAATTGGATGCATGATCGCTGATAGGCGAATGTATTATCTGTCATTTGATCCGTATTAAATATTGGTGGGTTGGATTTTGTTATCCATTGTTATCCAACCTATTTTTTATACCGACATCCTGCCTGCCCATGTGCCAGCACTGAATTTCTTATACATAGCTTATGGCAATCACTAAACCATCTCTGGTGCAGGAATAATCAAAGAGAACAAGAAAGAAGAAGAGGATGATGATTCATATGATGATAGAAATAGATCAGTGAGATCGTCAATCAATCCTGACTCTGATTCAGACTGATGAGTAATTAGGGGTCACTGGTTTCTTCTTATCAAACGAGTATTAATCAACATCTTCCATTTGCTGAATCTCACAGATCTTGGTATACCTCACATTATCTAATACAATGTCTTTGCATTGTTGAGGTGATAACTGCAAAAGATTGAATATTCTGCTTGAAATAGTATGTTGTAGTAGTTAAACATTTCTATCTGTTGTTTCTTAGTCCAGTTATACGGAGAGAAGAAAATGAACTGTATTATTGCAAAGTGGTCTGAATTCTTTCCATTTCTCCCAACAGGTTCTTGAAAATATTTAGTTGTATCTGAATTCTCTTACTCTATTATTGTTAAGTTTTCGAGAAAATGAACGAAGAGATGGGATAGCTTTGCAGTTTTCACCTTTCTGAAAAGGTCTGATATTATTACAAGTTAAGTGCAAGGAGCTGTCTATCATATAAATAAGTGCTGCATATGTAAGCACATTATCTAGTTTTTTGAAATTTTCATCTACAATCCTATCTCTTGAAAAGGTCTACGTAATTTGCTTTTAGTTGCTTCACATTAAATAGTATTTGTTCAGAAATTGAGTGTCTATAAAATGAATATCCAGAATTATACACAAAACCTCTCCCATCTTCTCTTTTTCATCTTTTATATACTGTGAAACTCTGCTCTGCTTTGTATTCCTTTAAATTGTTTTGATATAAACCAAAGTTTTAAGTCTCTTTCTGTGTGTGAATGCATAGCTGTAGCCTGTATGTGGTTGTTGATGCATTATGTCTTCAGTAATCAGTGAAGTTCTTCTGTCTGGTTTTATTGTAAACTCTACCCTTCATCGATGTACTCACTTGGTCCAATCCTTCTCTGTTGTCTTCCTTTACTGGTTCTATGTGTTTTCATGAACTTAAATTGAACTTCCTTATTTAGTTCTTCAGTTGTTATTAGTATCTTTTACCCTATATGCTCTGGTTCTTCAAATGAGTTTCGAATACTGAATGATATATAGAAAGTTATGGCTTCTTCAAATGGTACTGAAGATGAAAGAAAACGTAAAAGTAAAAGAATGATATCGAACAGGGAATCAGCAAGAAGATCAAGAATGAAGAAACACAAGTATTTGGATGAGTTATTGGCTCAAATGAATCTACTCAAGGAGGAAAATAATCAAATTGTGAGTAACATAAATATGGTTAATCAGCTTTACTTGAACATGGAGGCAGAAAACTCTGTTGTCAAAACTCAGATGGTTGAGTTAAGTCACAGGCTGCAGTGTGCTGAAGAGATCATTAACTGCAATAATGTTAATGGTGTAGATGATTTCTTGAGAACTTGGGATTTTGCTCCATGGGAATCAGAGCCGATAACAACAACATACCTAGTATAATTCGAAAGCGAGGTCTGAGGAGAATGACGTGTATATATCATGCTTGAATTGTTGGCAAAATAGTTTTAAATATGATCGAGATATTAATATGAAACAAACTAGGCCTTATCTACGATTAAAGAAACACTAGATAATAATTTCAAACGTCACTGATCATTCATGTTATCTTGAACGGATGAACCTCCACTGTTCTTACTGTATTTTTCTTTATCTATTTTTACTTGTTCATTATATTTTAAATAATTTTTTATTTTATTTGTTCAAATTAAAAAAAACAAAAAGGTTATTTTCTATTTTAATATATTTGTCATTTGTCAAGAATAAAGAAAGGCCAATTTTCAAATGTTGTGATACTATATAATATATATGATGTATACTCACGAAAATAATTGTGATATCTCATCCATTGGCATAGTGCCACGTAGAGTTTAGATCACCGAAATGTTAAAAAGTCGATACTTTAGCTCTAAAAAGATATGATCCACGTCCTTCGAACTATTTTTTTATGATTTATAATGACGTTATAGTATACATCAATAAAAATTAATTCGGTGTGATTTATTTACGATGAGACTTTGAATTTATGATTCTCTCCTCAACACAAGCAAATATTTGATTGAAAAGGTTCTTGGAGTGTTGGTGCTACAATCGATATTGATCTAATTAATGATAATTTTTTTTAATAATTAAACCGCTATATTTTGGGCACTCATAACCCTAAATATTATTTTAAAGCAAAACACATTAACATTAATTAAGTATAATTTTATGAAAGAGACATGATTGCTGGCTAAGAAGTGAACGTAAAATGCACAACACAAAAGGTTGCAAATTCATTAACTCAGTCAGTTCCTACAAATGCATTTGTTTGTTGTGAATACACGATCTTTCAATTAGTGCATTTATTTGATGCTATTAAAACATATAATTGATAGAGTGAGGCCAACCTTTTCATATAACAACCACATAAAACAATTTAGTGTTAATGCAGGATGAGACGAGATTTTATCAACATGAGTTGTGGTGCACTGGTGAAAGTGTTTCACCCTTCACTAGAGGTCTCGAATTCGAGTCTTAAGTATGGAGAAAATCTTGTTGGAAGCCGTGGGAGCACTTTACCCCCTGAAGGTCCCGTTGCAAATTTAAATTTAACCGAGCTTTAATATAAATATCAAACATAAATAAATTAAAGATATGATCCCTAATTGTAGCCTACATCTCTACTTGAAAAGTACATAAAATATCCAAGTCGTGTCACATTTTATCAATTAAATGATTAAATAAAACAACAATATCTTGTCAAAATGGCCCCAAATTAAAACTTATCCTTATTTTCCATTATGACTCATTAACTCTTACCATTTGTCATGCATATATTTGTATATCTATTAATAATAATAATGTTATGAGATGTAAGTCATTTTGTCCTTGATCTCTTGCCTATAATACCTAATACCACGCCACGTTAAAGACCCAAAAAATGCTAGCTTTATCAATTGGGCGTCATAAATCAATTAATTATACGCCGTTCTAAAGTGAATCATTTTTCATTTAGTTAGGTATAAATTATATAATACTAAAAAGTTAAAAATTATCTTATAGTATCACTATAATTTGATCTATAATCATAATAGGTAGATCATTATTTTTATCAAGTTACTATTCATTATTTTCTTCGTTTCAATTTGTAATGTAGTATATTTAAAATTTTGAGAGACAACTAATCCTTTTTTTAACCAAAACTTATTTACATGACTTTTAAGTTATTAGTTATTATGATTTATAATATTTTTTACGTAGTTTCTTAACATATACGTTTTTTAATGAAAACGTAAAGCTTTTATGGTTGAGTTCATGAACAAGTTTGAAATTTTAAATTTTGACATTTCAGTTGTGTCACACAAATTAATTGAGAACAGAGAAGTAATTTTTATGGATTTACATATAATTACCTACCTTATACCATTAAACTTTGATTCAATGAATATCTTTTACATCGACAATACATATTTTCTCCGTTGATTATTTTTTTTCTGAAACAAACTAAAAAAAAAATATGAAAGTAAAAGTAATTTGTCTCGTAAAGTTGGTTAATGGTGATGCAGCCAAGTGTTAGTTTTGTATTGCAGTTTGAGGAATCTGTGCCAAACTGTCGACAGAGTCATATTTCCTCCTCCGTCCGATATTATTTGTCATAATTTTTATTTTTAAAGTTAAACTATAGAAATTTTGACTAACATTTTAAGATGTATTTTTTCATCATATTAATATGCAAAAAATTGCAATTTATAGTACTTTTCATATAGTTTTAGAATGTCTAATTTTATTTTTTTAAAATATCAAACTAATGTGATCTAATTTAACTTTGAAAATTAGTCAAAATTGACTTTCGAAATACGTAACATGACAAACATTACCGAACGGAGGGAGTAACACCTGCTATATTTCTCGAACATGCTTCCACCTTCACTTTTTCTCTATATAAATGGCTTAGTAATCTCTTTTTATCTCATCAACCCATCGTTAAATATCGAAATCCTTCAAATCATCAGTTATACATATATATATATATAATTTTCTTGTTTTAAAGTTAAGTGAGAGAAATGGCACAACATGTTACTAACGAAGACCAAATGCAACAACTAACTGATGAACATGGAACTCAAGGTGGTACTCATGATGATGCTATGAAGAAAGAGCAGGAGGGACAACAACAGCTTCATCGTTCTGGTAGCTCTAGTTCTAGCTCCGTAAGTTTATTTTATCTACTCTCTCAGATCAATTTAATTTATTCGATTGAGCATCGAGTTTAAAAAAAGAAAGAAAGAACAGATTTTATAGTATTAGAGTATTTTAAAAACCAGATGAACTGCCTTACTTTTTAGATTAATAATTAATTCGCTTTATAATTATACAACACTACTAGAAATATGAAATTAACTACTCCCTCTATTTAAAAAAGAATGATCTCATTTCTTTTTGGTCAGTTTAAAAAAGAATTTAACTACTCCCTCTGTTTAAAAAAGAATGACCTTTTTTTTTTTGGTCAGTTTAAAAAAGAATGACCTTTTTTTTGTGTAACATTTTAATTTAGACTTTTCATGTGACATGTTTAAGACAACAAAATTAAATGACAATTTGTACATTTTACATAACTTTCAATTTAAGACCACAAGATTTAAAAGTTTTTTTTTGTTTTTTAAACTTTATGTCAAGTCAAGCTAGGAAAAATGCACAAGTATCCCTTCAATCTATGCTCGAAATTTCAAAGACACACTTATACTATACTAAGGTCCTATTACCTTCCTGAACTTATTTTATAAGTAATTTCTTATCCCTTTTCGGCCTACGTGGCACTAACTTGAAAAAAAAAGTCAACCAACATTGGACCACAAGATAGTGCCATATAAGCTGAAAAGGGATAGAAAGAATGATCCTATTTCCTTTTTTAGTTTGTTTCAAAAAGAATGTCCCCTTTCCTTTTTTGGCAACACTTTAACTTTAACTTTTCACATGGCATGTTTAAGACCACAAGATTAAAGGGTTTTTGGTACATTTGACATAACTTTAATTTAGAACCACAAGATTAAAAGTCTTCTTTCTTTTTTTAAACTCTGTTCCAAGTCAAACTAGGCCATCCTTTTTGAAACGGAGGGAGTAATAAAATAAGTTCAATATAGTATAAGTGTGTCTCTGAGATTTCAGGCATAGGTTGATGGGGTACTTGTGCATTATCTCGTCAAACTAATAATTCTTTTTAAACGGGGGAGTACTACATTTAGCGATAGGAAATTTTGTAGCTAAATAACTCCTATCTAATGGAATTTTATATAATTACTCTGATCCATAGCTAACTTGCTTGGATTAGGACGAAATTTTAACTATTTAGCTACAAAATTTTGTCCGTCACTGATATTCCTTATCTTCTCTTCTCGTAGTGTACCAATAAATTTGGTATACTTTCAGGGGTCGTTTGGTTATGGTATAACTTGCCTCTTATTTATGTATAAAATAATGTATTAAGTTATGCAATGTTTGGTAGGAATTTTTGTTTAGATAGAAAGTCAACATAACTTATACCATGTTTGGTTGTATTTTTGTAGTTTTACATATATTAATACCAACATAACTTATGAAGGAAACTATGTATAAAGTTATGCAGGGTAGAAGGTGGAATAAGTTATGTGAGTATTAGTCATATGTATTAAAGTGACAAATTGCATATTTACCCTATTAATTTATTTTATTGTTTTTAATTAGAAACTTTATTGTTTTCCTATATATAAGTTTGTGTTTTTATTTATTTTTTATATTTAGACCATTTTTATTTCTTTTAAATTTTTTTAATTGGAAACTTTATTGTTTCTTATCAACATGTGTTGTTTTTATTTCTTATTATATATAGATTATTTTTATTTCTTTTTATATATTTACCGTTTTGATTGATTTATGCAAATATAAATATTTTTTAAATATTAGAAATAGATTGTATATTTTTTAACGGTACATACGCTAATCAAATATTAGCATTATATATTATTCAATATATTTTACATTTTATTAGTATGTATCATTATTTTGTAAATAATATATATTAATAATTTACAACAAGTTTAATATTCAATACTTAATAATTCATGTATTGTAATCTCTAAACCCTGCATAACTAATACCTGCATAACTAAATCCTGCATTGCTAATACCTGCATAACTAAACCCTGCATAGCTAATACCTGCATAATTCTAACCAGTAACCAAACAACCCCTTAATAATTCTTTGACGTGATTTTGTTTTGTGTGCATGAATGAATGCAGTCGGAGGATGATGGTGAAGGTGGTCGGAGGAAGAAGAAGGGTACTATAACTGAGAAGACGTTGACCGGAGCCGGAGGCACTACTCATGATCAACATCACACTTCACAAACAACTACTAATACTTCAGTTGAAAATGAAGGAGACGATAATAAGAAAGGAATGATGGACAAAATCAAGGACAAGATCCCTGGCATGCATTGAAATTACTAATAAGTCTGGAATGCACTGAGTGAACGTTATGAGTGTCATATATATATCGTTGAGGTTGAATAATGTTATATTATATAGTCGTAAAAATATGGTTTTTCCACTTTGCACGCCCTGCGCGCTTCTATGAAGCAAACATGATCGATATTTATGCGCCTACGCATGGATGGTACTCATGTCGCACGCCTCTATGTTTATGTATGATTGTGTGTGTATAATGTTGTCTTGAAAATAAATAAATAAATATATGTACTCTATGAATTACTATTCGTATTTTTCGTTTTTATATTTTATATGTGATACTTTCTTGATCTCTTGTTCGAAAATACATACTCCCTATGTCTTATTTCATATGACACTTTTCATTTTTCGCCAGTCAAACAGTTTAATTTTGACCGGATATTTGCGTATGGAATTTTCAAACTTTTTGAAATGAAATTTATATATTTTTAAACTACGTAAAGAGTACTATAAATTACAATAATTGATAATTCAAAATATTAAAAGGATTTATGAAAAACTTACGATAAAAAATAGATTTGTTTAAATCTCGAAATACGAAAAATATCAAGAGTACTTATTTAATCCAAAATATTTAGATGTAACTTAAATGCTCCTTGCTGGAGATTGTGATTAGCAAACTTTTCGTAATCTCAAGGAACATAAATTAGGTTGCTACATAAGTCCAATCTAGCACAAACATTTGGCAATATATATGTGTGCATGAGTAACCACAAATAAGCCGGTCAAACTAATATAGTTATATCTAAATCACTCCGCGCGCATTTTATCCTAATATTGTTTTATTTTAATCCATCAATCCATTGTTGGTGTACCATTATTCAATATAAATTATTTAATATGTTGATAAACAAAAAGAAAAATTATATGAAATATTTAATTAAATAACGTTATATATTTTATTTTAAATATCCTAATTCAGCTCCAATACGAGTAAAAAGAATCGATCTTCAATACTCTTATTCATTCTAATAACAAATACTAAAAATATTATAATCCGACATACTTTTGTGAATTATATTTCACGTAAAATTATGTTAGAAACTATTAAAAGAAATTCTAGTTTCAATTTTAATTTTTTGTACAGGACGACAACCAAACATGCTCTAAAAGAATAGTATTTCAAATAAATAATTATATAATATCATATATTAGATCTATATACGAACTACTATATAGTAGAAGAAAATATAATTATTTAAGATTTTCATGATTAAACATTTGAAAATAAAGTGAACACTTCTCGTGGTGGAATTCGTCCTTTATACTCTCACAAGTAAAATTTGGGGAATGTGGTGAGGGTAAAACTGTCATTAAACCGTCATCAATTTTAGGGCTTATGAACTGGGATTAAAACTCGGTTGTGAAACAGCAAAAGGGTTTACGCCATAGCCAAAGAGATTGAAGGAAGGATGTTTGCAACAGCGATAAGGTTGGTAGGGAGGAAACCAAAACCAAAGATGAAACCCATTAAGCTTAAAACTCCACCCGAGCAGACGCAAACCATCACCAGAACCATCTTCGATATCGTCAAGGAACATGGACCTCTCAATATTGCCGAAACCTGGGATCGTGTAAAGGTAATTAATTCACCATCGACTGAATACATTTGAATCATTCATATACTTAGCTTGAGATTGAGATTTTGTTGATTTGTTGCCGAACTGGTAATCCTAGATTCTGGACTGGAACTGCTGGGTGCTGAATTAGAAATGGACTTTGGTACAGTGGTGAATGAACTGAAATAAATGATCTATTTTTCCTTTTTTACCCTTTTCTCTAATACATCTAAGTTGGTGTTTGGGAGATTTGTTGAGATATTAACAAATCTACAGATTTTGCAAAAACTTGATTGCTTCTGGGTAGAATTGAAATGAATGGACAATTGTTAATCAGTAGAATAGTTCAAATAGTATCCTTCCAAATACCTCTTTCCAAAGGGTTGACACTAGGATTTTTGTTAGAGGATTGTATTGAAAACTGTAGTGATATGGCATATATTTTAATGGATGAAATCAATAAGTTGATTTATGCTTAAGTAAGCTAAACAGGATCATGTATCAGCTTGAACTTTTTCATCTGAAATCGATGCACACAAAGTTATGCTTGAAAGAACCGTCAATATTATCCTTTTTTTGTTCGAGTTTGTAAAGTTGGGAAAAACATAGAAATTAAGTTTTCTTCCATGTTGCTCCTATGCACAATGATGTTTGACTATATTTCTACATCATTCTCGTATCTTTGATAGTTTGAGCGGTGACTTTGTAGCTAATATGTATAGACTTCACAGACTTTCATGCTCTTGATCTCTTAAGCAACACCATATCTTAGCAGCTTCACAAGTCTCTTAGGAGGCCTCATGAGCAGCTCATCTTGTCATCTGTTACCCTTGTTCTCTGTATGATCCATTCTTCTCTAAGCATCTCCAGCCTTGTATTTTATCATCCTTTGTGAAATGAACTTGACAAATTGCGGGCTGTTGCAAACTCTTCTAGGTGTTGGAAATATATGATGCACGCAAAGAGCAAGTTGACCGTTAAAAATTTAAGGCATATCTCTAGCATCTAATTCACCATATCAAGAACAATTAGTTGCTATAGAACAAATAACAGGTGTTCTTTTCTCTTTTCTATTTGTGGTGGAAATTGAGGGTTTTGAGTCTTTCTTTTTCAGCTACTGTACGTCTTCCGAGCACAGAGTATGCCATGTTTTCTATTTCTGAACATCTTGGTACTTAACTCTGAGAACTCTAGGCTGTTCTTTGCTAACTGTTTTTCCCTGTAAAACTCCAGGATGTTGGCTTGAGAGGCTTGACAAGCAAAGGGCACATGAAGATTGTTTTAAGATGGATGAGGGAAAGACAAAAGCTTAAGCTTATATGCAATCATGTAGGGCCCCAGAAGAAATTTCTGTATACGACATGGTTCACAAATCCAAATACAATGCATACAAAGCCGGGATCTGATACTTCCTCACCAAATACAAAGCAGATATTTTCAGGAAGTGATATTTCCCGGCCAAAGTCATCATAAACCCTATAACGCGGTGTCTGATTATGAACCAAGGATTTAGCGGAGCTTTCTATCGTTGAGTAGTTTATTGTATTTCAAGTATCGCACTATTTTGCTGCAGTTATTGTTCTTTCTTGTAGACTTTACATTGCTTTTCTTATTAACTGGTATGCTTTATTTTGGCTTGATGCACTTGAGACAAGAGTCTTTCGGAAACAGCCTCTCTACAAAGCAAATGGTGATTTGAGTAGAGCTGAAACAAAGCAACATTGATCTTGAAATAAGCTCTCAAAACTAGAATGTGATTGACAACTTTGAGGCTTCTGGTAATTTGTTACTTCTTTTTTACTTTCCTATGCAAGTTGAAAACATACTTGTGTTTTATAACTATCAGTTCAGATATGAAGGAAAACAAAAGTTGTCTGGTTAAACTGTAGTTTGCCCAGGTTTTAAGAAAAATCAGCTGCTTGATGATTGAAACGCTACCAACAACTGATATCTTCTGGCCCTGTTATATATTTTTATGCACATTTTTACCATCTGCATTCTGCCTTGGTTCGACAGTTCTCAGCAAAGAGCGATTCATCGTTCATTTACCATCTACAGTCTATTAAATTCTTCTACATCTCAGGCTAAAACTTGGTTTCATTGTGCATATGGCTGGATCGTCTTAATTGTCTCTAGTACTTCCTTGCCAAAGACCGTTTTGGCTGATAATTGGTGCATGAAAATGTTGTAGAGTGGCAGAGTAATTAAACTCGTTTTGAAAAGGGGAAGTTTTAATTATTAGTAGAAATCAAAGGCAACCGAAAAAGTGGACAAAAGAAATGTTAAATAGACAAATTCAATATGGCCATATGGGAGTTCTACCCTTCCTAGATTTCACTTGTGGAATTACATTGTATGTTGATATCAAATAGACGAATAATATTTATCACATCCCTAAATTCATAATTTTGCTTGAACAACTTGTTCCACATTGCCAGTTTGCTGCAAATATGTTGCAAAAGGACGGTTAATAATGAGAAAATGGATAAACAATTTGTTCAATCACAGTGTCATTGTTATAGTAAAGAATAAATTGGGCATAAACATGAATCTACACATAGTCCTCGTTATTCCCACAGCTTTTATAATCACAAGTTCACAACCAACAAAATAGGCATTTGCAATGGACAAGTTCTATCACTAATCCACAACAATAAATTATTGCTAATCCTATATAAAGGCGGATTAGAATCATACTTGACACGCATTACGGGTTATTTAGCAACAAACAATAAAACAAATTTCATAGTTAATTTTTTTTTCAGTAGACACAAGGACGCCATATGTGATATATATCATTTTTTAGCCACCTTTGCCACAACTTTCCCTGTAGTATCAAACATTATATACATTGATATTAAAACAAGTTGAACTAATTTTTATTTTACTATATACCATAATTTTCCGACAAAAAGAATATACTAAAAAAAGCTGGAGTTGTAGAATTGTGGGTTCCTATAATCCACAATATTATACTAATATTATATAGAGAAAATTATATATAATGACAAATTAATAAATCAAATTAGATGTTATAACCACAGTTTGATTTTATTGTGCCCTGTAGCAAACTGTTTGTCAGTCACATCTCTCCCTCAAACTCTCGCTCGCCACTCTCCCTCTCTCGCTCCCTCTTGCTTATATACAAACACAAATGTATAAAATGCATTTGTGTTTGTATAAAGCGAGAAAAATTGTATATATACATATACTTTCGTTCCCCTCTCTCCCCTCTCCCAGGTTTCGCTCGCCACTCGCCTCTATTGCTTATACAAACAGAAACGAAATATATAAACTGTGTTTCTGTTTGTATAAAAGCGAGAGAAAATTGTATATACACATGCAAATGCATATATCTTCGTCCTATACACTTATAATTATACAATACAAATATTTTTCTGTCCAATTTTCTTTTGTCTTTCTCTCTTTCTCGTTTTATACATACACAAATTATACAATTGATTTGTATACAACTGCTTTCTTTTGTGTGTATAGCGAATTATACGATTGGTTTCTTTGTATATATGTATAGCGAATTATAAAACTGTTTTTTTTTTATATGTATTGTGAAATATACACATTTATGTTTGCTATGGAGCGCAATTATGTAAACTTTGATATATCATACAAATATGAATTTTGTGTTTGCTATATGTGAAAGTGCTCATGGAAATGGGGTTACATTAGGCTCCAATCTCCATTAATATAAATTTGCTAGGTGCCTGGGTCCTAACCTTCACTATATCTTTTTAACAAAAAAAGGGAAAAGGCTAAAAACTATCCTTAAATTATTCGAAATAGCTCATATATACTCTTAAACTATATTTCGGCGCAAAACTACTCTTTCCGTCATACTATTGGGTCAAAAATACCCTTCTTATTAACAGAAGTTGTTAAATGCCATGTGAATGCCATATGAATGTCATATTGCATGTCAATAGGGGTCCACCGCCATATAGACTAAATAGAAAAGGGTCAAAAATACCCTTAAACTATCTAAAATAGCTCAAATTTACTCTTAAACTATATTTCGGCTCAAAACTACCCTTCTCGTCAAACTATTGAGTCAAAAGTACCCTTCTTATTAACGAAAGTTGCTAAATGCCATGTGAATACCACATTGCATGCCAACAAGGTTCCACTGAATCCCTAAATCCTAATCCCCCCCCCCCCCATCTCATTTCATTATTTCCAGAAATGATTCATCTGTTTTTCCTCATTTCGCGGCTAGGGTCTTCGTGGCTGGGTTTCAAAGTGGAATTCATGGTTGTAGGTTAGTAAATTTTTTTTCTTATTTTATTATCTTTACGATATCAAAGCATGATATCAAAGTGGATATTCATGGTTGACAAAGATCTTTTATCCCCCTGCACTATTTAATAGTGTATTTTAAAGGTATATATGTACCAACTTGGACATCATAAATATTGTATCATTATTAATAATAATGTGTCCACGTGGATACATATATACCTTTAAAAAACACTATTAAATAGTGCAAGGGGTAAAAGGTCCTCCATAAAATTTGATATCGTAACAACAATTTCGATCAAAATTAAAGTATTTTTCGGACCATTTTCCCAAAAAATAATGCCAGAAAAGTATGATTTTTCTCCTTTTCCCCTCTTTTTAATCGTTCACATTTTTTTGAAAAAAAGGATAAACTATGCCCTTATACTATGTGAAATGAATAAACATATTCTTCGTTTATAGTTTGCCTCTAATATGACCTTATCGTCAATACTTTGGTTTAAAAACGTCCTTACAGTCAATACTTTGATCCAAAAATGCCATATATTTACTAAATAAGTTAAAAATGCTCTTTTCCGAATAAATGTAATATTTCTTTTCTTTTTCAACACATCTTCTTCCTAATTAAAATATTACTATTAAAGAACCTTATTCTTGTGTTCTTTTTGTAAAATCACTTTGACAAATAAAAATGTAGAAATATTTTTTTCTTTTTAATCTCATTTGATCAATTAAAATAGAATACTTCATGTATCCTTTGACGAATAATATGTGTCATGTGTATAAGATCATTGTATATCCATTATTAATTCTTATTTATATAATGATAAAAAATAATTACAATTAGATTTAAAAAAAATTGAAGTAGGATAAATATTTGCAAATTTGAGAAAATATTGTTATAAAAAATGTGTTAAAAAGAAAATAAATAATATATTTATTTGAAAAATGATCTTTTTTGACATATTAAATAACAATAATAACATTTTTGAACGAAAGTATTGCCGTCAAGGTCAATTTTAGACCAAACCATAGACAAAGAACATCTTTATTCGTTTAACAAAGTTTAAGAGTATTTTTGGACCATAATATTGATGACAATGACATTTTTGAACCAAACCATTAACACAAAGATATTCTTGTTCTAAGACATTTTTGACCTTTTACCAAAATACCTGTTTTTACCAAAATACCCTTTTTACTAATAGTCCACCATACTCGGTTGCTCTGATTTCTTCTCAAGGTTTTGTTGAAATTTGACACTATTTGTCAGCTGTGGAATTTGAATTTGAGTTTAATATTTTGGCAAATTTGTTGATGTAAGGTCTTTTTTCTTTCTGATTCTTTAATTTTGCTTTTCAAATTGTAATTTATAATTTCTTTCAACTTGTATGTGGCTTTTAAATTTATTTTCTCCGCTCATTTGTGTTTTTTCTCTCTACCGATCCTGATATATGTATGTGGCTAAGATTAGTTTTTGTTTTGGTATATTGATGGATTTTGAGAATTGTTTTGAATTTTGTTCTATAATCTCAATTTTCTCAGCTATTTGAATTGTAATTTTGAACTGTGGTTATTCTGGTTCCCGAATTTCTTATTCGACTTTGATAAGTCGTCGTCTTGGCCTAGGGTTTCTGCCTGGACTTGTTTCTGTGCTCGGCTCGAAATGCCTCTACTTGGCAATGCTGAGTTGTGATAGAAAATGGAGGATAAAAAGAGTGAGTGAAAATTTTGAATGTTGAAAATGGAGTAGGGAAAACAAATTGTTGAGTCTTGTTTCCTAGATGTTTTGCATCTTTTCAGCTCTATTGGTTGTTAAATGCTATTGAACCAGTCGTTACTTGATTCTCTTTTCTGTTTCCCATTTATGAACTTGACATTTTCTCTCTTATTCAGTTGTATGGTGGTTCATATACTCGAGAAGAGATAAATGCAATTATGATTGAAATCATGCCTAAAACATTACACAAATAAATCTAGTTGTTGAGGAGAAAGATAATTAAAGAATCAAGAAATTCGACATAACACAATTCTCTATTTATGCCTAAAACACTTGCTGTTATTGATAGCAATTAAATGTCTTTGAATAGAGATTATGGTTAGGCCTTTTTCAATCATTTAATCATGTATAGTTATTGCTAATCTACCATTCCAATCTTATCTTAGATAGTCTGGAATAGGCGTATTTCAGAAAGTCGTTCCATTTATTGCTCTAAATAAATAAATGATATAGTGCCATATACCTGGAAAGCATCAATAAAGTCAGAGTCCACATCTGTGACAGTCCACTGATCAGAAGGTGGTGTCGTTATCTTTGCTGTGGGTGCTGGTCCGTTAGAATTAGTCTCCGAGATTTCATTGATTACCAAACCAATGCCACCTCTGGAAGGCGGAAGGGTGTAAAGAACTTCCTCAAAGCCATCATCTTTCCATTAAACTTTAGGCTTGTAAGTAGTGACGTGTGCATTGGGTATTGTAGCTTCACTGAACTTCCATTTCTAACACTCAGCTCGACTGTCCCTGCATCTGAAAATTTGATGCCTTTAAGACCAAATTTCTCTTCAAGAGTCTCAGGAACAAAAGTGATACTGCTGCCTGAAGCTTTAATTACATCAAGCTTAGGAAGGGCAAGAGATAAAATAGCTGCAGCAGCCAACTAAAAGTAACTTCTCTAGATTTGATAAAACTAATTTAGAAGTCAATAAACAAAATCTTCATACATTCAGCCAACCCTATGTTGCTCGGACTCTCCAAAAATGATGCCACACTCGTGTCAAATACTCCAAATATAGACTACTTTTTGAGGATCCAACACCCACAATTTTGAAGAGTCCAAGCAACATAGGCCAAAACCCAGAACAAATACAAGGAAACATGAAATTCCAAGTATCACAAAGGCACTGTTACACCAAAGATTCATAACAACCGCTGCTGTCACTTTCCCTTATTCCCTTTGATCAGGAGCTAGAACATACAAAAGGAGCCTGAAGAACAAAGAAACATAAGTAACTGTGTTATATTTTGGCCATCTAAGTCCCTTTGGTTGGAAATTTTAACCTATTAACCATCATTTTCTACTTCTCTCCCTTTTGAAGTTGATTCTAAAGTGAAACAAGTCGTGTGTGGAAGGTGATGTGGGAACACTTTAGTAAATTTAAATAAATTCGAACTTTATTTTTCAAAAAATACTCTCTCATATCAAAAAAAAAAATAAAACAATTCAAGAATGGGTCGAACTACGTAGGACCTGAATTCTCTTTTATGAGATACGTAGGCAGCCTTCCAAGGTTCGGTCCCCATTTTGAGAAAATTTTATCTTTCCCAACACTTATAAAGAAAGTAGAGTTGCATTTCAATAAAAAATCAGAAGTACGACAATTTACTTTGTCCCGACTCAAGTCGACATTTCTGACTCATTAGTCCTAAAATAATATAGACAAATTTCTGTCTATTTAGTCATCTTTCTATATACGTGGGCTAATTTATCTTCAAATGAAGCGACTCTTATGTGTTTACAATAATGTGTGTGATATTTTATATTAACTATCATCGACACAGATTAACACATCTTGCCTTTGAGTTGTTTTTCTTTGTCAGGTATCTTGAACTGATCTGTGTTGATTAAGCTAGCAGGTCATCCTTACTTCACCAGATCGAAAGGGCCTGCAGATTCTTTCTCTAGACAAAGCTCAGACAAAGAAAAGACGATTATGGGACATAATAGCGAGGAAGTAGGTCTTACTGATGTTGTGGTGGCTCAACCCACCATAGCGTACCAGAACGAATTGATTTTGCAATTGATGCAGCAAATTGCAGAAATGAGAATGGAAATGCAGAGGAGACAGGATCTGCCTCCTCCGGGTTTTGTTGCTAATGTTGCAGAGGGAAGGCCTCCTATCTACTTCCCATCCTCGAACATGGATCCATCTCAAGGCGTGCCGCTCGCTCAGAATCCCCCCGCTAAAGATCCAATTACCCAAAACCCGCAATATGCTCCCGCCTCTTACCAAACTCCACCACCTTCTCAGAATAACCACCCCCAAATGCCCTCTCATCTTCAAAATACCCAACCTCAATCCGCTCCACCACCGCAAAACCAAAGTCAAAATCTCAATCAGAACACTTTTAATCCTCAGACATCCCACCACCAGTTAAATCAGAACACCAATCCTCACACTTACCCCCAAAATTACCAAGCTGTTCAAAACGCCCAGAGTCCTTCCATAGCTCCACCCTTGCCTAAAAGAACCGCTTTCCAAATCCCTGTCCATGCTGAGCACGACGTGCACGGTTCTGAGTTGGACCACTATGAGGAATAGGAAAGAGAGTGGAGGGCGAAGGAAGAAGCAAAAGTAGACATAAAAGAGGAGATCAAGAAGGCTATGAAAGAGCTTCAATGCGTCCCCGATACTGTCACGACCCAACCCGATGGGCCGTGACTAGTGCCCGTTTTGGACACTCATAAACAAACCTGCTAAGTATAACCAACTGAAACTAAGACAATATGGAATTTAATCAAATCAAACCTACCCCAACGCCAATATATATAAAGTGGATCTGTCTCATAAGGAGTCATAACCATTTAACCGTAACAACATACGCGAGCCGACAAGGTCGCACTATCCAAAGCATAATAGCATACACAAGCCGACAAGGCTGCCCCTGTACACGCGAACATCACAAACAAACCATGTCCAGATCATTATCCAAAACATACATACAACCCACATAATGTCTGCAGACCTCTAAGAGTATAGTAGTGAAACTCGACGGGACAGGGCCCCGCCGTACCCATAGATAAGCAAAAGATTACATAGGAAGTTATGTACTAAAACGACTGGGCTCCGGAACAGTGGAGCTCCCCCAATCGGCAGAGTAGATATCCTAGGCGGGAGGATCACCGAACTGTGCGTCTACACCTGCGGGCATGAAACGCAGCCCCCCCGAGGAAAGGGGGTCAGTACGGACAATGTACTGAGTATGTAAAGCATAAGGTAAAGATGACAGGATACCAACATGATAAGTCGAAACAAGATATCGCTACACATGAACCTTATAAGTGAAAATCATACATATCTTTAACATATAAGGTGCCCAGCTTCCCTAGTAAGGGACTCGGCAAAATAATCATCATATATATACATCATACGTACCCGGCCCTCTAGTGAGGGACTCGGTGAAATAGTCATCACACCATCTCCGTCATCATCATCATTATAACCATCCTCATCACCAATCATATATATAATATACATACCCGGCCCTCTAGTGAGGGACTCGGTGACATATGCAAGAAACTCCGCACGAACATTACCTAGCCCGGTACTCGGTGAAATGATAAATGACTCTATGCACGAGCAGAACATTATGAGCAACCATATGCAATTAAAATCATTTCTTATAACTCAATAGAACAATCAACGTGAACCAGCAAGGAGTATTACCAAAGATTAACGTTTTATCAAGATTATGAACCTTTAACACGATATGAAAACGTAAAATCTCAATGACTCTAAGAATCACTACCATAGATATGAGAAATCACCATAGCCTTAGACATAGCCGATATATAGAGGAATAGTTTGTGTAAGCAAGAATATACGTCACCTAGACGCTCTAGAAGTAAGTATCAAACCTGTCCGTCATTCGCTCATTTTTAAGAGTCATGCCAAACAAAGAAAGAAAGGATAGCGTTACATACCGTATAGTCGAGCCGCACGTCCAATATTTACTGCCCAATCTATTAATCTATAACAAGCAACAATCGTGCCGCAATTAGATAGACGTCGCGCTTTACTACTTATTGTAAGCTAGCTAATAATCTAACGAAAATCCGGCAGCACTTCCCCTATTTTCCTTACTTCGTCCCAATCCGAATACAACTCAAATTATCCACAGCAATACCAATAACACATATAATCCAACGAATCATATTAAACAACCCCCTCCCCAAAACAGTTCCGTCTCGGCAACCGTATTAACGAAACAACGACACACCGAGCGATAACTCGTTTTATAATTTCGCAACACATCTACCTTATCGTATTCATCCCTTGGAGTATATACCCATAATCACATTAACATATGCATAATGCCAAAACAGAATTTCCCGCATGTTGCTTTAATCAAAACAGCCCAATCCCTAACACGACACCACTAATAATCCGATTATGGTTTCCGTTCATACTTAGCACATTTAATAACTAAAACAAATTTCCTAAGCTACTGGTCACGCCCCCTTCTTAACATTAATGGTTAATTAACAATAGCATTCTAAGAAATTAACACACCAAGTAAGGAGATTACTAACCAAATTCTTTTGTAGTTGTTGGCTGAGAGCTTCAAGTCTCGTTTCAAGACTGCGTTGTCTTCTACAATTAATCTATACCACAAGGGAATTACTAGACTCCTAGAGCATTTCATCTACCAAGTGTTTGCAAATTTGTTTTTGCTTAAAACATGGGCTGGCCGAGAGTGCATTTGCCTTGAGTGGTGGGGTCCACTTGATTAATTTAATCCTAATCATCCACTAATTACTCCCCCACTAATGTTCCCCACTAAGGCCACTAATTAATTCCCCACTAATGCTAATGACACTACATCATCCACTATCATGCATTTGCCTTGAGTGGTGGGGTCCACTTGATTAATTTAATCCTAATCATTCACTAATTACTCCCCCACTAATGTTCCCCACTAAGGCCACTAATTAATTCCCCACTAATGCTAATGACACTACATCAGCCACTATCATACTTAATATCACATTTGGAATTAACATCCTTGCCTAATATTTCTTTAATCACTTGGAACTTAAAATAAAATCTCATTCCCCGGACTTACATCGACTAGCTCATGACGCGCACTACGTATAAAAAATACGAGGCGTAACAGATACCACCGGACTTAACTATGAAGATTTGTGCATTCACCCGAGTCTGGACCTTCCAGAAGGGTTCAAGATCCCGAAGTTTGACACCTTCAGAGGAGTAGGCAACCCTATGGCTCATCTTAGAGCTTATTGTGACCAGCTCGTGGGAGTTGGAAGGGACGAGGCTTTGCTGATGCAGTTTTTCAGCCGAAGTTTGTGCGGGGAGGCTCTAGAGTGGTTCACCTCCTATGAAACCCGACAATGGCCTAGTTGGAACGCTCTGGTAAAGGATTTTATCGATCGGTTTGCATATAACGTCGAAATCATTCCCGACCGTTATTCTTTGGAGAAAATGAAGCTGCAAGGGTCCGACCGCCCATGTCTGAAAAAGAAATTTGTTGAAGTATTTGTGCGGGTGCAAGATAACTCGTGGGAGCAAAATTTGCTGAAGTCAAAGTTGATGAGACAATCGAAGATGGTTTGAAAACGGGAAAGATAACCCGTGTTGCTGTATCGCCCGGATCAACGGGCACATTGAAGAAGAAAAGAGAAGAAATAGCTGTCGTATCATATGGGGGAAAGAAAAACCCCAGAAACTCGTCATATTCCCAAGGTCGTTCTCGACCCTCTCAAACCTCCTACCAAGCTTGCTACACGCAAGCAAGTCATCCAAATGATCCTCCAGTTTATCAAAATGTTTCTCTCTCTTATCCGAATATCCAAGCTCCAGTATACCAAAGTTCATCCCCAATTTACCAAAATCTATCTCCTGTTTATCCAAATCATCCTCCACCTTACCAAATGTCATCTCCTTACCAAGGCATTGCTCCCAACTGTGCCAATGTGCAGTCAAACTACCAAGCACCCCCTCTTACATATCAAGTCCAAGCTCCACCATATAAAAATCCCCACCCGAATTGCCAAGCTCCATTGCCAGACTACCAAGCCAATTCATATCCCAGAGGTCAAGCTCCACGTCCAAACAACCGAGGTTATCAACAGATGCCTCCCCCACAAGGATGCTATGATCCACCTCGACCTCGGTTCAAGAAGAAACCTGCAAGAAATTTCACCACGCTCGTGGAAAGTCGAACAAAGCTGTACGAGTGACTAGCTGCGGCCAGATATATCCATCCTGTGGGGCCTAAGCCCGTGGATATCAATTCGAAATTCTATAGGCCAGATCAGAGATGTGCTTATCATTCCAACAACGTTGGGCATGATACTGAGGACTGTATTAACCTCAAGCACAAATTCAGGATCTAATCGACCAAGAGGTGGTCTCTCTACAACCAGCTTCACCAAATGTCAACACCAACCCTTTGCCAAATCACGGAGGCGGCAATGTGAATAAGATAGAGACAGACGACGATTGGTGTGTGACAAAGGTGATAACTCCAATCGTCCTTGACGACGTTGGGGAAGGAATCTGCGGCCTTTTCGAGGAGATCGATGTTGTTATCGATAAAGAGGTCGAGCTAGCTGGTATCCGTGATGCTGAACCAGGAGAGATGCTGCAGAATTGGACCTCCACGCCGATTCTGATTCCCCGAACTCCTTGGTAGAAGGGCATCGTTTAATGCATATTTAAATCGGTGGTAATCCGGAAGAGGCACGAAACCCACCATTTTGCATTTTATTAATTGCTAGCGTTTTAAATTTCCCTCGTGATGTTTGAAAAAAGGCAATATGGCCTTTTGCCAAAGCCAAAGTTTGCATTATTTCCTATTTTGAATAAAACCCTCTTTTATCTAATTTATTTACTTATTCGCTATATTTTTACTTGTCTAAATTTGTCTATTTACGGTTTGAGTAATATAAGTTTTAAACCTGCCAATGTCATATCATGTCACGAGCTGAATGAACAAAGTGAGGCAGGTGACGACGAGGTGGATGATTACGAAGAGGAAAATGAAGTACCTGAATTTGTTGCTGAAGAATTTCTGCAGTTTAAAAATCAGCACAAACCAAATCTTGAGAAAACTGAAACTATAAATTTGGGAGACCAAGAGTGCGTCAAAGAGGCCAAAATCAGCGTTCACTTGAATGAAACTCAGAAAAAGGATCTAATACACTTACTCACTGAATACATTAATGTGTTCGTCTGGGAAGTCGGCGACATGCAAGGGTTGAGTACCAATGTTGTGTCTCACAAATTGCCGATTAATCCAGGGTTCAGTCCGGTGAAGCAGAAAACTCGGAAATTCAAGCCCGAGTTGAGTCTAAAGATTAAAGAGGAGATTACCAAACAGATTGAGTCTCGATTAGTGGAGGTGACACAATACCCGACTTGGTTGGCAAATGTTGTTTCGGTCACCCCTTATCCCCTTTAAATATTTCTTTCTATTTGAACTACGTTCGACCTGAATTCTCAAAAATGAGATACGTAGGCGGCCTATGTCGGCCTCGGTCGATTTCTTTATAAATTTCTTATTTTTGATAACCTTTGAGAGGAACTACGTTTGACCTGATTTCTGCCTCAACGGGATACGTAGGCTCCACAAGGGTTCGGTCATATTTCCCGTAAGATTTCTATTTTACAGTAGAAACTGGGACAAAATTTTTGAGAGGGTCTCAAAAATTCCTGAGAAGAAGATTTTTCCCCAGTGAGTCAAGGTGGAGACACTTCGAGATTTGCAACTGGGACAGAATTTTCTAGAAGATCTAGAAAATTCCATGATTTACTTACCGACAGTCGAAGATAAGCCGATACAGTTAACCGGGACAGAAATTTTGAGGATGGCCTCAAAATTTCAATACGGGTTTGTCGACAGTATGGAGGGACTCTGAATACTCCCCATCGAATAATCAAATATATCTCCAAGCATCAGACTCGAACAAGTTCGCTAAGCCTGACGTGACATGACGCTTGATAGTGACCTTTTTCAAAATATTACTTCCCAAAAATTTATTTTCTTAAAAATTTTCTTTTATGTTCATTGGTTTTGGCATAAAATTTTTTGTCTTATCTATCAAGAGTTGGGAGATCAGGAAGATCAACCGGAGATAGCAGGATAAGGAGCAGATAACTGAAGAAATCGGCACAGATCAGTTCGTTTTAAAACAAACAATTTCTCTATGGATGCAGGTTTATAGCTTTGATTTGATATCAGCAAATTCCTTCGATCGATGAATATGGAGAAGTCAAGGGAGGAGAAAGTTCTCCCAAAATTTATCGAAGTTTTCTGTAGACGCGGGAATTGTTTTATACTACTCATACCGTGGACTTGGGAGTATGAATGGTTTATTTCAGTCAACTTCCAACAACATGAAGTCTATAAAGAAAGTCCAGCTAGATTCAAGGTTGAATCAAGCGTAAATCTCAAGAAAGAGTTCACGGTTTCCGTAAAGGACGTCATTTGCATCATAATGTCAGATATGATATTATACACTGCCCGTAGGGGTCATTTATTTTATTGTCATCAAGACAATACACTACCCGGAGGGGTCATTTATTTCATTGTCGATCAAGACAATACACTACTCGGAGGGGTCATTTATTTTATTGTCGATCAAGACAATACACTACCCAGAGTGGTCATTTATTTTATTGTCGATCAAGACAATACACTACCCGGAGGGGTCATTTATTTCATTGTCGATCAAGACAATACACTGCCCGGAGGGGTCATTTATTTTATTGTCGATCAAGACAATACACTACCCGAAGGGGTCATTTATTTTATTGTCGATCAAGACAATGCACTACCCGGAGGGTTCATTTATTTTATTGTCGATCAAGACAATACACTACCCGGAGGGGTCATTTATTTTATTGTCGAACAAGACAATACACTACCCGGATGGGTCATTTATTTTATTTTCGATCAAGATAATACACTACCCGGAGGGGTCATTTATTTTATTGTCGATCAAGACAATACACTACCCGGAGGAGTCATTTATTTTATTGTCGATCAGGACAATACACTATCTAAAAGAATTATTTTATCGTTATTTTCAATTGAGACGATATGATTATCAAGAAGATCACTATGTTGCTCGACTTAAGCACTGTCTTCACTTGGTACCAAATATGACATCAAAAGTCAATATTTATACATCGCAAGAAGATTTCATACCTTGCGGAATTTATACATTGCAATAAGATTTCATACCTTGCGGAATTTATGCATCGCGAGAAGATTTCATACCTCGCAAAAGTTTATACATCGCAAGAAGATTTCATACCTTGCTGAATTCATGCATCGCGAGAAGATTTCATGCCTCGCAGAAATTTATACATCGCAAGAAGATTTCATACCTTGCAGAATTTATTCATCGCGAGAAGATTTCATCCCTCGCAAAAAGTTTATACATCGCAAGAAGATTTCATACCTTGCGGAATTCATGCATCGCGAGAAGATTTCATGCCTCGAAAAAGTTTATACATTGCAAGAAGATTTCATACCTTGCAGAATTTATGCATCGCGAGAAGACTCCATCCCTCGCAGAAATTTATACATCGCAAAAAGATTTCATACCTTGCGGAATTTATGCATCGCAAGAAGATTTCATCCCTCGCAAAAAGTTTATATATCGCAAGAAGATTTCATACCTTGCGGAATTTATGCATCGGGAAGATAATCATGCCCTGTAGAAGATCATGCATCGAGAGTCAATATTCATGCATCGCGAAAGATCATGCATCGCGAGTCAATATTCATGCATCGCGGAAGATCATGCATCGCGAGTTAATATTCATGCATCGCAAGTTGATCGCGAGAACAGATTCATGCCTCGCAGAAAATTATACATCGCGAGAAGATTTCATACCTCGCTGAAATTTATGTATCGCAAGAAGATTTCATACCTTGCGGAATTTATGCATTGCGGGTAGATATTCATGCTCCACAGAAGATCATGCATCGCGAGTCAATATTCATGCATCGCGAGTCAATATTCATGCATCGCAGAAAATTATACATCGCGAGAAGATTTCATACCTCGCTGAAATTTATGCATCGCAAGAAGATTTCATACCTTGCGGAATTTATGCATTGCGGGAAGATATTCATGCCCCGCAGAAGATCATGCATCGAGAGTCAATATTCATGCATCGCGGAAGATCATGCATCGCGAGTCAATATTCATGCATCGCGGAAGATCATGCATCGCGAGTTAATATTTATGCATCACAAGTTAATCGCGAGAAGATATTCATGCCTCGCAGAAAATTATACATCGCGAGAAGATTTCATACCTCGCTGAAATTTATGCATCGCAAGAAGATTTCATACCTTGCGGAATTTATGCATTGCGGGAAGATATTCATGCCCCGCAGAAGATCATGCATCGAGAGTCAATATTCATGCATCGCGGAAGATCATGCATCGCGAGTCAATATTCATGCATCGCGGAAAATCATGCATCGCGAGTTAATATTTATGCATCACAAGTTAATCGCGAGAAGATATTCATGCCTCGCAGAAAATTATACATCGCGAGAAGATTTCATACCTCGCTAAAATTTATGCATCGCAAGAAGATTTCATACCTTGCGGAATTTATGCATTGCGGGAAGATATTCATGACCCGCAGAAGATCATGCATCGAGAGTCAATATTCATGCATCGCGGAAGATCATGAATCGCGAGTCAATATTCATGCATTGCGGAAGATCATGCATCACGATTTAATATTTATACATCGCGAGAAGATATTCATGCCTCGCCAAAAATTTATGCATCGCGGGAAGATATCCATGCCCCACAAGATATCATGCACTGCCAGAAAGGGAATCGTGCATCCGAAGAAAATATTCACTCATCGGCATGAACTGCATCATTTTATTTTTGATAAAAGTAAACATCAAGAAGAACATCAAAGACGACATCAAGATAAATATCAGCGCACTGCATCTGTTTTTATTTATTTCAACATCAAATGAAGAATACATTGAAGATTGCATTACATACATAAGACATAAGCTCTATTTGCTTTACGTCAAACCGATTGACTTGACGTCAAATGTCAAGGAGAACAATTAAGTGTCGACATGGTAAAAGACACTGTCTCCCATTTTAATTGCATTTTTTATGCTGATGAGTTTTATCTCAGTCTTTGTCGAGAGCATCCGAAAGGATGAATTCTCCAAAACTTACCACAGGTGCGGACGACATCAAAAAGGATGCAGCACAACGTGGAACTTTTTCTTAGCAGCGGACTGGGATATAGTCCAAAGAGGAGTGTCATACTCTTAGGACGCGAGCAAAGGAGCGACTTCCACCACAATCAAACCACACCCCTATCAGAAGGCATGTGGGTTTTTCTTTAGGTTTTGTCAGTTTCGGTCTCGCATCCGGAAATTTTGGTCTACCGGAAGCAAGTTTCCAATCTGAGTGACAATGCGTCGAGAGCTTTGGAAATTATGTCCATGTGAGTTCTTAATTATGGGTGTGATGTGCACCACATTCATGGCTAAGAGGTTACAAGCCTCCTTTTCATACTCGTTTAATTTTGCCACTTGTCCAGAACCAAAGGTTATCTTACATAATAGATTCCCTTTTCAATCGATTGAGTCGAACTACAAACAGCCTGATTCCTATGGTTTAAGGATATGTAGGCGGGCTCGATATTGAAAACTCGGCTGTATTCTAACATTCCCTCTCAAATCTTATTCCCAAGCATTTCGATACCTTCATAATTCGGTATCGAGGTGGCTTTTGATTACTTCCAAAATCGTGCGTTAAATCTAGCGTATCGAACTACAAGTGACCTGAATTCTCATATAGCCTGAGATATGTAGGAAACCCATTTTCAGGGCTCGGTCATAATTCCTAAAGTCCGTACCAAATCCCTTGCCTGAAAGATGGATATGTGGTCGGTCAAAATTGGATTGGTCAATTTCATTTTCCTCAAATTTCTTGCATCAACCCAAGTAAAATGAGGGACAGTTGTTGACACCCAATTTTGACCCTCCCAGTAGGAATTAATTCATGAGCTTCTTAAATTCTCAAATAATTTAAAATAATTAGTTTTATAAATTTAAGAAAAAATATAAAGTTTGCGTTATTTTGAATAATTTTTGTCATTTCTTATAGTTTTTAGATAATATATATATCTTACATAATTATATATATAATTAGTATATTTTATGATTATTCAAAAACCATCTCAAAAATATTTTAAATTTAGTAAGTAGTCTTTTAAATTAGTTTAGTTTAAATCATGGTTATATTTTTGAATCACTAAGTTTACGATTAAATTAATTATTTTTTGTTAAGATTAAGAAGCTCGTTGATTAATTAATATTAATTTGTCTTATTTAAGGTTTAGCCAAATTTATTAATGTAACACAATTTGGCTATTTCTTAAATTTAACCCATCTTAGACTTCCAACTTAACTCAATTTTGAGAAAATTTGGGCCAAGATTCAATTTTCAGCCAAGCCCAATACAATTCCCAGCCCACTAATTCTCAACTACACTTTAAGGAGGTTTTGAATTTTGAAATTTGAAATTTGAAATTTTGAATTTTGAATTTGAAATTTTGAATTTTGAATTTTGAATTTTTAATTTTGAATTTGGTTTTGAATTTTGAATTTTTAATTTTTAATTTTTAATTTTGAATTTTTAATTTTGAATTTTGTTTTGAATTTTTAATTTTGAATTTTGAATTTTTGAATTTTGAATTTTGAAATTTTGATTTTTGAATTTTGAATTTTGAATTTTGAATTTTGAATTTTGAAATTCAAATTCATTCCCAAATCCATTCCTTTTGCCCCCCTAAAAAAAAGTAATTTTTTTGAATTTGAATTTTGAATTTTGAAATTCAAATTCATCCCAATCCATTCCATTTTCCCCCTAAATCTACCATAAAAATCTCCTATAAATACCTTCTCTTTTCTTCTTCTTTCTAATTCATGATTTGAAAAAAAAAAGGGGCAAGAATTCATAATTCAATTCAAGAATTCAAGAATTCAATTCAATTCAATTCATTTCAATTCATTTTTCAATTCAACATTCAATATTCAATATTCAATACTAAATATTCAATATTCAATATTCATTATTCATTATATATTTTTCTTTGATATAAAAAATAAATTTTTTTTTGAACATTTATAGTAGTTCAAGCAAAAAAAAAAAAGAATAAATAGATTAAACACATTCAAGTATTCGGGTCGAAGATATCACTTGAAATTCTCGATCGTCGTTCGAATTCGAATTGTGAGGTGAAGTCGCTGCATCCCCTATTCGTACTATCCCGGAATCGCTGCACTTAGAAAGGTAAATATTACTTCTTCTTGCATCATTTACTTCTCAAGATGTAGGTCTTTATTATCTGAAGGTTGTAAGATCTTTAATTTTTTTTTTTGAGTTATATATTTCGGCTTAACTCGAATCTCTTAAAATATTTTTTTTATTTACTCATAAATTATGTTGTGTTTAAGATGTGTCTTATTTAATCACTTTATGGCTAATTCATTTCTATTTTATTGCATGTAAAACTCTCCTCGAGTCCTCACGGACTTTAATCCATCTCTTTGCGGTTTCTCATCGAGCCATAGAGGCTCCGAAATATCTTCCTTGAGTCGTCCATCCCCTCCAATTGGTGTACAGATCGAAAGCAGTAAAGTCATTGCTGGAAATTAATTTTCCAGTCCTCAAAAGTTGAAGAACAGGTCGATATACCGGTTGTATACACTGATATATATGTTGTAATACAGAAATACAGGGCCTAAAAATTGATACAGGTGCTCGGACAGTGAGTTGGGTCGTGTACGTGCAGAATACAGCTTAATATACAGGAAACAATATCCAAATATGGCCCGTATACAATAGTATACGTAAGGGATATACCTGATTTTTTAGGAGAATGAAAGGGACCCAAAAGCCTTAAAATTCCATCAGGCCCATTAACAGAAATTGGGGTCAAAGGCCCAAAATATTGTCATTTTCCTTTTTTCATCCTTATTTATTTGTGATTATGTTGAGTAACATTATTTTGCTTTGGTTTTAATTTAATTAATCCTCAAAGATAGTCATTTCGTTATTTTTATATATATAGCCGAAAAGGGTAAATAGTTATTTTATATTTTACTTAGCCTTTTATTTTAATTTAGTCTACACTTGATTCTCTTCCCTTAAGAATGATCCTCCTAGTTATTTTCCCTTAATAGATAATTAGAAGAAAATAAGAACAAGCAAGTAAATAAAATGAACTTTACTTATTTATAATTTTAGGAATTCAAGTCAAAGTCTTTTTAGTCAAATCGCCGGTCAACCGCGAGTTAGCGGGCATTCCGAGGGCCTAACACCTTCTCGGAATGTACATTGAACTTCGAACCCTTTTCAACTGATTTTTATCTGTTTTAAATCTTTTGAAAACAATTTTAAGTTTTCTTGATTTTTTTTAAAAAATCAAGTGGCGACTCTGTTAATTTGGAAAGTCGATTTCTCTTAAATCATAAGATTAATTGATTTTCCGAAACTTAGTCATTTTTTTTAAAATATATATATAAATATTATTTTTTTTCGATAAAACAGGAATTACTCTATTTGGCATTTAGGTTTGTCCCGTTATTTTCCTTGGTTGGAAGAAAAGAGAGACTTTCCATTGATTCTCCATTCCTTACTCCAATTCAACAAAGGTTAAACTCAATTACATTAATCACAATCGAATAAAAATTGAGTAAAATCACGAAAAACAAAAGCTACTATGTTAAAAAAAAGTTCAATAGTCAATAACAAACTGCATGAATTCACTATTAGACTCCAAGCCTTCCATTGTTTCCGGTGACAAAATCACCTCCAAATCCACAGTTCCTCCTCTGTCTTTCCCGGGAAACACTGATATCTTCCCGTCAAATTTATTTGCCCGTCCACTCCGAACAGCAACAAGCCCGCCCAATCCTAATGGAGAAGACGACTTTTCTTCAAAGAATAGGGTCGCGTCGGGTTGAATTTTGTCATAGCGAGTGAGCAACACGCACGATTACATAGACTAAGGAATGGGTCAAAATGACCCATTTACAAAGATATTAAATAGTTCTGTGGGGTAACAAGACACTTAGAAAGTTAAAGTGTCTTTTGCAAATACGGAACAACTTCGATGGTGTCTTTATTTTAAAAGACAGTCAATACTTATTCATGTAATTGGTGTATATTTTAACGACATCTACACTTCAACAGTAATAAGGTATATACGTGTTGATATCATGATCCTCAAATGATCTATATTGCACCTACTAGAATATGACACTTTAATATAGACCGTAGATAGCATAATTTAAAAGGGATAATGATTAACTAATATGAAACTATATTATTTTAATTTATTCAATTAAATAAGTTTAAACAGGTCATTTAAGGGTCCACATACATTGGGAGTGGAAATAAATGATGTATGAGAAAGAGTTGCAGTTATTCTATCAACATCTTCAATCATGTAAGGTTCCATAGAAATTGAGTGTGGTGATCAATAAATTATATAGGGTGAATGTCTCTATTTTTTTAGCAACTCTTTATATCTAAATTTTCGTATGAAATGTTAAAGACCACAAGATTAAAAGAAAATTTTAACACATCTTATATATTTTTAGTTTAAGACCATAAAATTCAAAAGTCTTTATTACTTTTAAAAACATACATAAAACATGAATTTCTTCATTCACATGATGCAATTAGACAATGAAAAACGCAGAAACAATCATATAACATGCGTAGAGAGCTTTAAAATTCAAAAAAGTAATGATCAAGATTAGCATATTTGCTGGCCACATGCATATTAAACAAAAAACCATTAAAAATTTCTGAAAATTGAAAGCAAAGGAGCAAATATTATCATACCAAAGATTTTGGAAGTTGCTCCTAGTCTAAGTAAATGATGAAAAATGATGAATAGAAGTGGTCATACATGTATTTTCTGTATATTGACAAGCGAATTATACGAATGAGAATATCAATAATAAAAGAAACTATAGCATGCAATAGATGCGAATTGCAACTAAGGAGGCTTACTAAGTTTATCTCTCTGCTATTTATAAATTTTTCCTTTTATAATGAACTTAACTAATATGTACCAATGGTGTATACTTTTTTATACACAATCAATAACTATGACCAACAATAACAGGTAATCATTTGTCAGCATCCTATTTTTTTTTTAACACTTCTATTATGTTGATTTTTGAGATAGATTAATTTAGATCTGCCATTTTGATCCTTCAAACTTAAATTAGTTTCAATAAACCATAAAATTTCCTCACTACAAAATCTGGGGTAAAAAGTGAAGACTTCCATATATATTAGAGCTAGTGATTACTCGAATGGTGTATGAAGCTAATTGTTTATATGGTGTGGAAGAAGTAAAATGCCTAAATTTAGTGATGATGAAACTCATGAAAGTAAGAAGACCCTCTGTGTTTTGGGTAAACAAGATCATTTTTTGGATATAATGAAGTACAGAGGCGGAGCCAGGATTTTCAATAAGAGTTCAAAATCTGTAGAAATAGACACATGAAATAGTCGAAGGGGGTTCGACATCTACTATATATACATATAAAATTATTTTAACCATGTATAAATAATATAATTTTCCGCTGAAGGGGGTTCAGATGAACCCCTTCCTTCAAGGTGGCTCCGCCCCTGTGAAGTAGACTCCAAGTTTTCTTTTATTGAAAATACTCTTAAATTTGGCGTTAATTGTTAATTTCATCCTAAACTATTAACAGCCTTCAAAACACCCTTTTACTTGACTAACTAAATTAAATACGCTCCCAATTTTTCAACATGAGTGAAATACATTGAATTTGAGACAACGTGCTATGTCATGTGGCAGATACATATATATTTAAGTTTATTTAGTCAAGTAGATAATTGTTTTTTTAGGCTGTCAATAATTTGATGACAAAGCTAACAATTTACTCTAAGTACACAAGTATTTTCAAACACCAAACACTTCTCTATGTAAATATTAAAAAGTAAAAATATTGAAGAACTTACATGTAATAGACTTCAAAATTACTAATTGTGTACATAAAATTATATCATCGGTGCATATTAGTTAAAAAAATTTATAATGTACACATCCAACTAAGCATTTTAGCATATCATGGTTAGAGGTGGTTCATCTCAAGTACATGATGGCTCTAATTGGACCAGTGCATATGTAATTTTGTGACATATGTCTATTTCAAAATCTAATGGTCAACATTTATTTAAATAAAAAACTAACCCCTTAAATCAAGGTCAAGCCCCCTAATTATCATTATTGGAATTGAAATGGAAGTCTTTCAATAATTTTTCTTTACTTGATGTTTCAACATATAAGAAACTATGACATGTAACATTCTTGCCTTAGAAAGTAAACAAATTAGAACTCCATTCAATATGTTGGATTTCGTGATTTAACATCCTTTGCATAGGCATAGGTTCTGTAATTCAGCTTTTGTTAATAAATGAAATTATTTTTGAGATAAGAGTCAAAAACATATCTAAAGTATTTTATTTTTTTTAGTTTTATACCTAAATTATTAAGAATGGAGTTTCATACCTAAACTATCATTTATTAGTTTGAGAAACAAACCTCCGTCGAAATAAATTTAAATGCAAAAAAGTTCCCAAACTTCTTATTTCTTGCACTTCGTTCTTTGGAGAAAGGGGGTGATTTAGGATAGTTTCGATAAGTTTTCCACCAATCCCTTCAATAGTTCAGGGACGTAATAGGTCATCATGAAAATTTAGTATCGCTACAACAAATTCGATCAAAATTAGGATATTTTTTTGACTCTTATCCCTATAACTTACTTATAAGTTTTTAACTTATTTTATATTAGAATTTCTCTTTGAAGGTTGACGAGTTTAGGGCCAGTTGGTCAATTGATCGATTTGTCCTTCTCCTTCAACCTCTATTTACCTTTAGCATATTATTCATATTAATTTATTTTTCTTATTTTTATTTCATATTAAAAAATATTACTAAAAAGAACTTAAAATATTAAACATTTGGTTAACTCTCAAAATTCCACCCGTGTTGTATAACTCAGAATAAAAAAAACCCATTAAAAGTGCTATAAATCACAATAACTCATAACTTAAAATATTTGAAAAATATATTATGATGTGGTTAACTATCGACAGTGCGGAGCCAGGATTTTCACGAAGGGTGTCCACATGTTAAAGTGAATCTGCTCTTCTTAAAAAGTGAAAAAAAGTTTGCTAGTAGTGAAAATCTAACACACAAACACTTTAAATTTTTATATCTTTACTCTTTTAAGACGCCTAAAACCACTAGGCTACATCATAGTTGTTTTATCAAAATAATTCAGAAAATATTTAGTTTGAAGGAATTTTTTGACTTTTAGAGTCGCCACTTAATTTTAAAGAAAAATCAAGAAAACTCGTTTTCAAAAGACTTAAACAGATAAAATCATTTGAAAACTTTTAAATGGGAGTTCGGGGATTCATATTAACGTCTTAGAAAGGTTTTGAGAGCACCTAAGACGTCCGCTAACTTACGGTTATCCGACAACTAATTTATTTGGCTAAAACTTAAAATTGCGATAAAATATTTTTTAGAGTTGTTTGAAAATTAACGTCTAACTTTTACCCAAATGAAATACCTAACTTGAATAAAATTATTTTGAAAACTATTCGAACTTGATTTACTTTTAAATTGTTAAAACACAACGACGTTTGCGGGGATTTGGAAGTTTCTTAACTTTAAACTAACTAACAAATAAAGCAAGTAAAATAAATTAAAAAAAAAAAAAGAGAGGGAGAGAGATTTGGGTCCAAATCCGGGTTTTCTGTCCGCCTTGACCGATTTTTTGGACCCACCTGTTTCGGGTTTCTGGTCCATTTGGATTTTTGGGTTTTTGACCCATTTCTTTTGTACCTGTTCTAAACTAAACAATAATAAATACTAAATAAATACAAAAAATAACAGGAGACAAGGGCTTAGGCCCAACATAGATACAATATGATGAAAATAAATAAATAAAGTGGGCCTCTTTGGCCCAAATTTTTCAATTCTTCCTCTTTGGCCTTCTTCACATCCTCCATGATATACATTGTGTGTATATCTTATGTATACGTCATGTATATAGGTAATTCTTGAGCTCCCAAACCTATAATTTTATCCAAATCTTCGCGTTTATGTGTTTTCACGTTTTTTCACCTATCTGTTGTATATTCTTACTGTATATCAGTGTATACAGATGGTATATCGACCTGTTCTTCAACTTTGTCCTCATATGCCTGTTTTGGATCTGTATATTGATGTATATGGTGTATACAACCTTCTCAAAGCCTGCAAAAATCAATTTCCAGCAACATTTTTGTTGTGTTTCGACCTGTACACCAACTTTGAGGGGGTCTACGACTCGAGGAATATATTTTGGAGCCTTTATGGCTCGATGAGAAACCGCAAAGAGATGGATTAAAGTACGTGAGGACTCGAGGAGAATTTCACATGCAATAAAATAGAAATGAATTAGCCATAAAGTGATGAAATAAGGCCCATCTTAAACACAACATAATTTATGAGTAAATAAAAGAAATATTATAAGAGATTCGAGTTAAGCCGAAATATATAACTCAAAAAAATAATAATTAAAGATCTTACAACCTTCAGATAATAAAGACCTACATCTTGAGAAGTAAATGATGCAATAAGAAGTGATATTTACCTTTATGAGTGCAGTAATTCCGGGATAGTACGAGCAGGGAATGCAGCGACTTCACTTCACAATTCGGATTCGAACTACTATGAATGTTCAAATTTTTTTTTATATCAAAGAAAAATATATCATTAATAATGAATAATCAATAATGAATAATGAATATTGAATATTTAGTATTGAATATTGAATGTTGAATTGAAAAATGAATTGAAATAAATTGAATTGAATTCTTGAATTCTTGAATTGAATCATGAATTATTCCCTCTTTCTTGAATTCTTTTAATTCTTCTATTTTTTCAAATCATGAATTGAGAAAGAAGAAGAAAAGAGAAGGTATTTATAGGAGATTTTCATGGTAGATTTAGGGGGGAAATGGAATGGATTGGGATGAATTTGAATTTCAAAATTCAAAATTAAAATTCAAAAAATTACTTTTCTTTTAGGGTGGCAAAAGAAATGGATTTTGGGATGAATTTGAATTTTCCAAATTCAAAATTCAAAAATCAAAATTTCAAAATTCAAAATTCAACAATTCAAAATTCAAAATTCAAAATTCAAAACAAAATTCAAAATTCAAAAATTCAAAATTCAAAATTCAAAATTCAAAATTCAAAATTCAAAATTCAAAAATTCAAAAATTCAAAAATTCAAAATTCAAAATTCAAAATTCAAAATTCAAAATTTAAAATTTCAAAATTCAAAATTCAAAACCTCCCCAAAAGTGTAGTTGAGAATTAGTTCGCTGGGAATTGTATTGGGCTGCAGTAATTTGGAGGAAAGAATTGGGCCTAGGAAAATATGGAATGGGCTGCTAAAAATTGAATTGGATCTTGGCCCAAATTTTTTTCAAAGTTGAGTTAAGTTGGAAGTCTAAGATGGGTTAAATTTAAGAAATAGCCATATTGTGTTACATTAATAAATTTGGCTAAACCTTAAATAAGACAAATTAATATTAATTAATCAACGAGCTTCTAAATCTTAACAAAAATAAAATAATTAATTTAATCGTAAACTAGTGATTCAAAATATAACCATGATTTAAACTAAAATAATTTAAAAGACTACTTACTAAATTTAAAATATTTTTGAGATGGTTTTTTGAATAATCATAAAATATTCTAATTATATACATAATTATGTAAGATATATATATTATCTAAAAACTATAAGAAATGACAAAAATTATTCAAAATAACGCAAACTTTATATTTTTCTTAAATTTAAAAGTTAATTATTTTAAATTGTTTGAGAATTTAAGAAGCTCATGAATTAATTCTTACTGTGGAGGGTCAAAATTGGGTGTCAACAACTGTCCCTCATTTTACTTGGATTGATGCAAGAAATTTGAGGAAAATGAAATTGACCAAGCCAATTTTGACCGACCACATATCCATCTATCAGGCAAGGGATTTGGTACGGACTTTATAAATTATGGTCGAACCCTGAAAATGAGTTTCCTACATATCTCAGGCTATATGAGAATTCAGGCCACTTGTAGTTCGATACGCTAGATTTAACGCACGATTTTGAAAGAAATTGAAAGTCATCTCGATACTGAGTTCTGAAGGAATCGGGATGCTTGGGAATAAGATTTAAGAGGGAATGTTAGAATACAGCCGAGTTTTCAACATCGAACCGGCTACATATCCTTAAACCATAGGAATCAGGCTGTTTGTAGTTCGACTCAATCGATTGAAAAGAAAATCTATTATGCTAGATAACCTTTGGTTTTGGACAAATGACAAATTACACCGAGTATGAAAAGGAGGCTTGCAACCTCTAAGCCATGAATGTGGTGCACTTCACACCCATAATTAAGAGATTACACGGACATAATTTCCAAAGCTCTGGGCGCATTGTCACTCAGATAGGAAACTTGCCTTCGGCAGATATCAAAATTTCTGGATGCGAAACTGAAACTGACAAAAATCAGAGGAAAACCCACATGCCTTCTGATAGGGGTGTGGTTTGATTGTGGTGGAAGTCGCTCCTCTGCTCGCATCCTAAGAGTTTGATAACCTCTTTGGACTATGTCCCAGTTCGCTGCTAAGAAAAAGTTCCACGTTGTGCTGCATCCTTTTTGATGTCGTCCGCACCTGTGGTAAGTTTTGGAGAATTCATCCTTTCGGATGCTCTCGACAAAGATTGAGATAAAACTCGTCAACATAAAAAATGCAATTAAAATGGGAGACAGTGTCTTTTACCATGTCGACACTTAATTGTTCTCCTTGACATTTGACGTCAACTCTATCGGTTTGACGTAAAGCAAATAGAGCTTATGTCTTATTTATGTAATGCAATCTTCAATGTATTCTTCATTTGATGTTGAAATAAATAAAAACAGATGCAGTGCACTGATATTTATCTTGATGTCGTCTTTGATGTTCTTCTTGATGTTTACTTTTATCAAAAATAAAATGATGCAGTTGATGCCGATGGGTGAATATTTTCTTCGGATGCACGATTCCCTTTCTGGCAGTGCATGATCTCTTGCGAGGCATGGATATCTTTCCGCGATGCATAAATTTTCGGTGAGGCATGAATATCTTCTCGCGATGTATGAATATTAACTCGCGATGTATGATCTTTCGCAATGCATGAATATTGACTCGCGATGCATAATCTTCCGCGATGCATGAATATTGACTCTTGATGCATGATCTTCTGCGGGGCATGAATATCTTCCCGCAATGCATAAATTTCGCAAGGTATAAAATCTTCTTGCGATGCATAAATTTCAGCGAGGTATGAAATCTTCTCGCGATGTATAATTTTCTGCGAGGCATGAATATCTTCTCGCGATTAACTTGTGATGCATAAATATTAACTCGCGATGCATGATGACTCGCGATGCATGAATATTGATTCGCGATGCATGAATATTGACTCGCGATGCATGATCTTTCGCGATGCATGAATATTGACTCGCGATGCATGATCTTTCGCGATGCATGAATATTGACTCGCGATGCATGATCTTCTGCGGGGCATGAATATCTTCCCGCAATGCATAAATTCCGCAAGGTATGAAATCTTTTTGCGATACATAAATTTCAGCGAGGTATGAAATCTTCTCGCGATGTATAATTTTCTGCGAGGCATGAATATCTTCTCGCAATTAACTTATGATGCATAAATATTAACTCGGGATGCATGATCTTCTGCGATGCATGAATATTGACTCGCGATGCATGATCTTCCGCGATGCATGAATTTTGACTCTCGATGCATGATCTTCTGTGGGGCATGAATATCTTCCCGCGATGCATAAATTCCGCAAGGTATGAAATCTTCTTGCGATGCATAAATTTCAGCGAGGTATGAAATCTTCTCGCGATATATAATTTTCTTCGAGGCATGAATATCTTCTCGCAATTAACTTGTGATGCATAAATATTAACTCGCGATGCATGATCTTTCGCGATGCATGAATATTGAATCTCGATGCATGATCTTCCGCGATGCATGAATATTGACTCGTGATGCATGATCTTCCGCGATGCATGGATATTGACTCTCGATGCATGATCTTCTGCGGGGAATGAATATCTTCCCGCGATGCATAAATTCCGCAAGGTATGAAATCTTCTTGCGATGTATAAACTTTTTGCGAGGGATGAAATCTTCTTTCGATACATAAATTCCGCAAGGTATGAAATCTTCTTGCGATGTATAATATCTGTGAGGCATGAAATCTTTTCACGAGGCATATATTTAGCAAGGTATGAAATCTTCTTGCGATGTATAAATATTGACTTTTGATGTCATATTTGGTACCAAGTGAAGACAGTGCTTCAATCGAGCAACATAGTGATCTTCAGGGTGCCCTCTGGATAATCATATCGTCTAGACCGACAATACAGTAAAATGACCCTCCAGGTAGTGTATCGTCCCGATCAACAATAAAATAAAATGACCCCTCCGGGTAGTGTATAATATCATATCTGACATTAGGATGCAGATGACATCCTTTACGAAAAACGTAAACTCCTTTTTTTTTTTAGATTTTTGAGATTTTTACTTGATTCACCTTTGAATCTAGCCGGACGTTCCTTATAGACTTCATGTTGTTGGAAATTGACTGAAATAAACCACTCATATTCCCACGTCTCCGGTATAAGCAATATAAAATAATTCTTGCATCTACAGAAACATCGCTAAATTCTGAAGAGCTTTTCTCCTCCCTTGACTTCTCCATATTCACCATCGGAGGAATTTGCTGATTTCAGAGCAAAGCTATAAACCTGCGTCCACAGAAAAATTGTTAGTTTTTAAAATGAACTGATCTGTGTCGATTTGTTCAGTTGTCTGCTTCATGTCCTGCTATCTCTGGTTGATTTCCTTATCTCCCGACTCTTGATAGATAAGACAAAATATTTTATGCCAAAACAAATGAAACACAACGGGAAAACTTAAGAGAAAATAAATTTTGAGAAATAGTATTTTTGAGAAGAAAGAGTCACTGCCAAGTGTCATGTCACGTCAGGCTTAGCGAACTTCTTTGAGTCTAATGCTCGGAGGTCTATCTGATTGTTTGCTGGGGAGTATTCAAAGTCACTCCAGACCGTCGATAAACCATGTTGAAATTTTGAGGCTTTCTCAAAATTTCTGTCTCAGTTACAAGTTATGGCTTATCTTCAAATGTCGGTAAGTAAATCATGGAATTTTCGAGATCTTTTCGAAAATTCTATCCCAGTTGCAAATCTTGAAGTATCTCCACCTTGACTCGCTGGGGAAAAATCTTCTTCTCAGGAATTTTTGAGACCCTCTCAAAAATTCTGTCCCAGTTTCTATTGTAAAGAGGAATAGAAATCTTACAGGAAATATGACCGAACCCTTGTAGCGCCTACGTATCCCGTTGAGGCAGGAATCAGGTCAAACGTAGTTCCCCCTCAAAGGTTAGCAAAATAAGAAATTACAAAGAAAACCGACCGAGGCCAACATAGGCTGCCTACGTATCTCATTCTTGAGAATTCAGGTCAGACGTAGTTCGTTTACAAAGAAATATTTAAAGGGGATAAGGGGTGACCGAGACAACATTTGCCAACCAAGTCGGGTATCGAGACTCAATCTGTTTGGTAATCTCCTCTTTAATCTTTAGACTCAACTCGGGCTTGAACTTCCAAACTTTTTGCTTCACTGGATCGAACCCTGGATTAATCGGCAGTTTATGAGATACAACATCGGTACTCAACCCTTGCATGTCACCGACTTCCCAGATGAACACATCAATGTATTCATTGAGTAAGCGTATTAGATCCTTCTTCTGCGTTTCATTCAAGTGAACGCTGATTTTGGCCTCTTTGACGCACTCTTGGTCTCCCAGATTTACAGTTTCAGTTTCCTCTAAATTCGATTTATGCTGATTTTCAAACTGCAAAAATTCTTCAGCAACATATTCCGGTACCTCATTTTTCTCTTCGTAATCATCCACCTCGCCGTCACCTGCCTCACTTTGTTAGTTCAGCTCGTGACATGACATGACATTGGCAGGTTTAAAATTTATATTACTGAAACCATAAATAGACAAAGTTAGATAAGTAAAAATATAGCAAATAAGTAAATAAATCAAATTTTAAATAAAGAGACTTTCATTCAAAAGGGAAATAATGCAAACATTGGCTATGGCAAAGGGCCATGTTGCCTTTTTCAAACATCACGAGGGAAATTTAAAATGCACGCAATTAAGAAAATGCAAAATGGTGGGTCTCGGGCCTCTTCCGGACTACCACCGATTTAAATATGTATTAAACGATGCCCTTCTACCAAGGAGTTCCGGGGATCAGGATCGGCGTGGAGGTCCAATTCTGCAGCATCTTTCCTGGTTCAGCATCACGGATACCAGCTAGCTCGACCTCTTCCTCAATAACAACATCGATCTCATTGAAAAGGCCGCAGATTCCTTCCCAACATCGTCAGGGACGATTGGAGTTATTACCTTTGTCACACACCAATCGTCGTCTGTCTCTATCATATTCACATTGCCGCCTCCGTGATTTGGCAAAGGGTTGGTGTTGACATTAGGTGCAGTTGGTTGTAGAGAGACCACCTCTTGGTCGATTAGATCCTGAATTTTGTGCTTGAGGTTGATACAGTCCTCAGTATCATGCTCAACGTTGTTGGAATGATAAGCACATCTCTGATCTGGCCTATAGAATTTTGAATTGATATCCACGAACTTAGGCCCCACAGGATGGATATATCCGGCCGCAGTTAGTCGCTCGTACAACTTTGTTCGACTTTCCGCGAGCGCGGTGAAATTCCTTGCAGGTTTCTTGTCGAACCGAGGTCGAGGTAGATCATAGCTTCCTTGTGGGGGAGGCATCTGTTGATAACCTCGGTTGTTCGGGCGTGGAGCTTGACCTTTGGGATATGAATTGGCTTGGTAGTTTGGCAATGGAGCTTGGCAATTCGGGTGGGGATTTTGATATGGTGGAGCTTGGACTTGATATGCAAGAGGGGGTGCTTGGTAGCTCGACTGCACATTGACACAGTAGGAGCAATGCCTTGGTAGTGAGGAGACAGAACTTGGTAAAGTGGAGGATGGCTTTGGTATGTGGGAGATGGATTTTGGTAAATTGGAGGTGAACTTTGGTAGACTAGAGGAGGATTTTGGTATACTGGAGGAGGATTTTGGTATATTGGGGAAGGATTTTGGTATACTGGAGGAGGATTATTTTTCTGACCAGATTGGTAAGAGTTTTGAGAAGGTCGAGAACGACCTTGGAAATGGGAGTACGAAGATCTTCTTGGGTTTTTCTCGCCCTCATATGAAACAGCAGCCACGTCTTCTCTCTTCTTTTTCAACAACCCTGAAGATCCGGGCGATGCGGCTACACAGTCTATCTTCCCTGATTTTAAACCGTCCTCGATAGTCTCACGAATTTTGACTATCTCGGCAAACTTCGCTCCAATGAGCAACATAATTCTGTCATAATATTCAGGCTCTTGCACCCGCACGAACACTTCAACGATTTCTTTCTCAGACATGGGCGGTCTCACCCTCGCCGCTTCTTTTCTCCACCTATAAGCAAATTCTCTATAGCTCTCGGTTGATTTCTGCTTCATTTTCTCCAAAGAGTAACGATCAGGAACGATTTCTACATTGTAGGCAAATTGCTCGATGAAATCCTTTGCCAGAGCATTCCAGCTGGGTCATTGCCTGGTTTCATGCGAGGTGAACCATTCAAGAGCTTCTCCGCACAGGCTTCGGCTGAAAAGCCGCATCAATAGAGCTTCATCCCTACCAACTCCAACGAGCTGGTCGCAGTAGGCTCTCAGATGAGCCATAGGGTTCCCCACTCCTCCGAAAGTATCAAATTTCGGGATTTTGAACCCTTCTGGAAGGTCCAGATTTGGATGAATAGATAAATCTTCATAACTTAGGCCGGCGGCATCAGAGACGCATTGGAGCTCTTTCATGGCTTTCTTGATCTCCTCTTTTATATCTACCTTTGCTTCCTCCTTCGCCCTCCACTCTCTTTCCTGTTCCTCGTAGTGGTCCAACTCAGAATCGTGCACGTCGTGCTCAGCAGGGACGGGGATTTGGAAAGTGTTTCTTTTGGGTAAGGGTAGAGCTATGGAAGGACTCTGAGCGTTTTGAGCGGTTTGGTAATTTTGTGGATAAGTCTGAGGATTAGTATTTTGATTTAAGTGGTGGTGGGATGTTTGGGGATTAAAAGCGTTTTGATTTGGATTTTGACTTTGGTTTTGCGGTGGTGGAGCGGATTGAGGTTGGGTATTTTGAGGATGAGAGGGCATTTGAGAATGATGGTTCTGAGGAGGTGGTGGAGTTTGGTAAGTGGTTGAAGCATATTGCGGATTTTGGGTAGTTGAATCTATAGCGGGGGAATTCTGAGCAAGCGGCACGCCTTAGATTGATCCATGTTCGAGGAAGGGAAGTAGATAGGAGGCCTTCCATCTGTAGTATTAACGTTATATCCTGGCGGAGGCAGATCCTGTCTCCTTTGCATTTCCATTCTCATTTCTGCAATTTGCTGCATTAGTTGCATTAGTTGCAAAATCAATTCATTCTGGTCCGCTACGGTGGGTTGAGCCACCACAACATCAGTAAGACCTACTTCCTCGCTATTATCTCCCATAATCGTCTTTTCTTTGTCTGAGCTATGTCTAGGGAAAGAATCTGCAGGCCCTTTCGATCTGGTGAAGTAAGGATGATCTGCTAGCTTAATCAACATAGATCAGTTCAAGATACCTGATAAAGAAAAACAACTCAAAGGCAAGATTTGTTAGTCTGTGTCGATGATAGTTAATACAAAATATCACACACATTATTGTAAACACATAAGAGTCGCTTCATTTTAAGATAAATTAGCCCACGTATATAGAAAGATGACTAAATAGACAGAAATTTGCCTATATTATTTTAGGACTAATGATTCAGAAATGTCGACTTGAGTCGGAACAAAGTAAATTGTCGTACTTCTGATTTTTTATTGAAATGTAACTCTACTTTCTTTATAAGAGTAGGGAAAGATAAAATTTTCTCAAAATGGGGACCGAACCTTGGAAGGCTGCCTACGTATCTCATAAAAGAGAATTCAGGTCCTACGTAGTTCGACCTATTCTTGAATCTTTTTTTTTTTGATATGAGAGAGTACTTTTTGAAAAATAAAGTTTGAATTTATTGGGAGACTAAAGACTCGAAGAGTATTTGGACGTACTTTCGATAGTGATTTGATATTTATGCTTAAGGAGTTCTAGAAAATATTTTTCGAGAATGAGTAGGCTAGAATATCTCCAAATGAAGCAACATAATCATACAAACAATTATAACACATAAACAGTTATTGCGCGTTCTAAACAGATATGTGACCCTTTTATGCCAAGGGTAGGCCTAACGATTTGAAGGATGTATATGTCATTTGAAACATTTCATTGTCTCAAAACCCAAATTTATACAAATTTATGAATAAAACTTAAATGGGGATACCTAATTGGGGAAAACGGGATACAAAATAATCAGTCTCACGCAGGGTACAATTCTGAACTATGCTTCCATAGAAGGTCTTCCCTCTTCATTTCTTCTCCTCTCCAGGTTCCCACGTCTTAGACTAGTAACTTGTGAGCTCTTTGTTTGACTAGAATAAGCTACAATGTACTCCCAATCTCGAGGACAATGATTTCTTCAGATGATGTATACATCCTTCAAATTTAAACAAATAAATATGATCGCCCATTCAGGCCGTAAGCCCTTTTGGACTCAAGGTGGTCTATCTAATGGGCCCAACACTCCTTGGGTGTTGGGTCATCCTAGTTCAAATGCTCCTAAATTCGGGATGTTATTTCGCTCTATCTTAGTTTAAATAGGAGTGGGTTGTATTTAGAGTGGAAAGGGTAACCCAAGCGGACGACTTGGGCTGGGACAGTTAACGATCGTTGACTATCAAGTAGCCAACTACACTCGTCAGGGTGCCCCGAAAAAAAATTTGATTAACGAACGACTGCGAACCCGCATAATCGTCCTTTAAGTGGAAATGAAAAAATAATCGTCATTTGACGGAAGATGTTATGCCATGAATGCAATTCCATTTATATAATTTAAACAAATTAATCACATATAAGCAATTTAATAATAACAATTAGTTAAAATAGTCAAATCCTTTTGGTTAGAACTTAATTAATTCTCCAGCGGAGTCGCCATTTCTGTTTTATTAAAAAATAATAATAATAAATATATGTATTTTGAAAAAATGACTAAGTTTTGGAAAATCAATTAATCTTATGATTTAAGAAAAATCGACTTTCCAAATTAACAGAGTCGCCACTTGATTTTTTAGTAAAAATCAAGGAAACTTAAAATTGTTTTCAAAAGATTTAAAACAGATAAAAATCAGTTGAAAAGGGTTCGAAGTTCAATGTACATTCCGAGAAGGTGTTAGGCCCTCGGAATGTCCGCTAACTCGCGGTTGACCGACGATTTGACTAAATGACTTTGACTTGAATTTTTCCAACTTTTACTAAATAAAGCTCATTTTTTTAAAAAAAATATTTGCTTGCTTACTATTATTATATTATAATTAATTAATTTAGGGAAAGAAGGAGATCATTTAAAATGAGTAGTGACCTAAAGTGGTTGATAAAATAAAAGCTAAGTGACTTGTACAAAATAAATATTTAAATATTTTATTTTTTATATATATAAAGAAAAATGGCAATCTTGGGAATTTAATTAAATTAAACCATGAAACAAAAAAATAGTTAGTTAAAATAATACAAATAAGAGTAAAAAGGGAAGAGAGTATTAAATTTGGGCCTTAGGTCCAAGTCTTTATACCCTGTCCTAAAACTAAAATGACCCAAAATGGATCTTGACCCATTTGGACCTGTTGGGCTTGCTGGAATTTTCTTTGGGCTTCTGGCCCTATATTCCTTCTTTTCCACACTTAAAATCTGTGTATACACCAAATGTATAAGGATGTATACGATACGTATTTCTACTCGTTTCTGTGTATATTGGGACTTATACTGAATGTACGCTGCCCATTTCAGACTTCTGGCACCTGTGCTGATTTTTGGACCTGCATATTATACTTTACGAATGTATATCAATGTATATAACCCGTATATCGATCTGTTTTTTGACCTTCCGGAGGGCTGGAAAATTAATTTTCAGCAATCACTTTACTGCTTTTGATCTGTACACCAATTGGAGGGGCTGGCCGACTCAAGGAAGATACGAGGAATATAAGTCTGTCATGGACTCAAAGAGGATCATGCAAAAAATAATAAAAATAAAAAAATAAAAAATCGGACTATACAAATAACATCATAATTTATTAAAAAAAAAAAATGAGAAGTAAGAATAAAAATATCACCTTCTCCGGAGCAGCGAACTAGAGACGGTACGAGCAAGGAACTTGTCTTCACCACGCGACTCGGATTCAAACGACGACCGGGAGTTATAGGCAATATTTTCTACTATGAATGTTTAAATTTTTTTTTCTTTAACTCTCTTTTCACCCTTTTCCTTCTTTTTTTTTATATCAATAGAAAATATATCATTAATAATCAATAATCAATAAGGAATATTGAATATTGAATACTGAATTGAAAAATGAATTGAATTGAATCATGTCTTTTTTTTTCTTGAATTCTTGAATTCTTTCCCTTTTTTTTCAAATCATCCCTTAATGAATTTCCCCCTTTCTTGAATTCTTTTTATTCTTCTATTTTTTCAAATCATGAATGAGAAAGAAGAAGAAAAGAGAAGGTATTTATAGGAGATTTTTATGGTAGATTTAGGGGGAAAATGGAATGGATTGGGATGAATTTGAATTTCAAAATTCAAAATTCAAATTCAAAAAATTACTTTTTTTTTAGGGGAGGGCAAAAGGAATGGATTTTGGGATGAATTTGAATTTCAAAATTAAAAAATCAAAATTTCAAAATTCAAAATTCAAAAATTGAAAATTCAAAATTCAAAATTCAAAACAAAATTCAAAAATCAAAATTCAAAATTCAAAATTCAAAAATTCAAAATTTCAAAAATTCAAAATTCAAAAAATCAAAATCAAAATTTCAAAATTCAAAATTCAAAATTTCAAAATTCAAAATTCAAAATCTCCCAAAAGCGTAGTTGAGAATTAGTGGGCTGAGAAATATGGAATGGGCTGCTAAAAATTGAATTGGATTTTGGCCCAAATATTTCTCAAAGTTGAGTTAAGTTGGAAGTCTAAGATTGATTAAATTTAAGAAATAGCCAAATCGTGTTATATTAATAAAATTGGCTAAACCTTAAATAAGACAAATTAATATTAATTAATCAATGAGCTTCTTAATCTTAACAAAAATAAAATAATTAATTTAATCGTAAACTAGTGATTCAAAATATAACCATGATTTAAACAAAAATAATTTAAAAGACTACTTTACTAAATTTAAAATATTTTTGAGATGTTTTTTTTTGAATAATCATAAAATATACTAATTATATACATAATTATGTAAAATATATATATTATCTAAAAACTATAAGAAACGGCAAAACTATTTAAAATAACGCAAACTTTATATTTTTCTTAAATTATAAAACTAATTATTTTAAATTGTTTGAGAATTTAAGAAGCTCATGAATTAATTTCTAACGTAGAGGGTCAAAATTGGGTGTCAACAGGCGTTCCCTTCTTGTCTTACCTTAGGGAGTTTTAGGATAACTTGGTTAGGGAAACCTCACGGAAAATGAGTTCACATTGCTTGGAATGAGTCATTCACCGTAACATTTCACTGTTTCTCTGTAATATTGCTTAATGTTACTGTAATGTGTCCTTTGTTTCTAAAATTATGAAATTCTTTTATTATGTGCTAAATGATGATTCTTATACTATTTCAACTCTTAAATCATGAAGGTTTATCAATTTGACATAAAAGCTTATTTTATTAAAATGTCCCTTTTTGCATGTTTTTGCATATGTCATACTTAGTACATTGTTTTATACTAATCTCATACTTTTCTATACTTAATAAGTATAGGTTGGAGGCAAGTTAAAGACTAGAAGACAAGCTTGGGAAAGACTCTCTCAAGACTAAGTGTGTCCTCATCTATTCTAGGGCATAGTTCTATTTCTTAGATTCTAGCATTAAGACTTATTATGTATTTCATTTAGTGTAAAGGGTCGTGTCCCTAAGATATTTATGTCGTGTCTTTAAATTGACTTGTGTAGACGAGATCAAATCCTTAGCTTTTATGAAAGATGTTATATTTATTAATTTATTCGTGAAAAGTTTTAATTTTGTACTACTTTTCATTTCTTATGTAATGAATGATAGCTAAGGCTCGTACAAGACCTCCGAAAGGTCAAGTACGCAATTGTTCCGACCCATGGGTTCTCCCTAACTTCTAGGGGGTACTTTCGAATCGTTACAAAAATGGTAGAGCCGGCCCTGTCCTTAACTAGAGTAGGAAAAACATATTTTACAAATCATATTTTATGTTTATTGTATTTTTGTCACCCATTCAACGCTTCCAACCTCTATCCCTTGACCATCCACCTCCGCCTCCCTCGAAGCCCCACTATACAATATATATATATATATATATATATATATATATATATATATATATATATATATATATATATATATATATATATATATATATGTATAATATATCAAATAATATGAGTGATATACTCATACTTTTGAGATATGGACAAGAGTCCATGATAACATAAGAATGATATGTTATGGGGCGTTCAAATCACAATAATCACATGTTCAAATCACAATAATCACATGTTAAGATGTGAAATAAGCAAATTGTAAAATAAATTTCTTCAAAAATTATAGTAAGATATTTTGATAAACTTTCAAAAATTTGGGTCAAAGTCTTGGATCTTTTCTCCCAATATATATAGAGAGAGTTGGAGGGACCAAAAATTAACAAATTAAAAAGTCTACAAATCTAATTTTCAATGCATAAAATCATTTGCCAATATAACTTTAAAATAGAAAGATATTCACATTTTTGTGAGATTATAAACAGAAGAACATCGTGTGGGTTGTTGTGCATGTATTGTTTTCCTTCATATAACATTAGGTAAGGATTTCTAAGCCCTCCTCTGTCGTTAATTTTGAAGTTATATGCTTTTATCGACGTAGGAATCTTTTTTCTGTTTGTATGTACGTTGTGGACTGTTTAGGTGGCGATTTAGTTTAGTGTGTTGTTCTTATTCTGCTCAAGTATCATATTGAATTATTGATTGATAAAATTTGAGTTATTGGATTGCTTACAAGGTATGTATAGCAGAGGCGGAGCCAGGATTTTTAATAAGGGGGTTCAAAATCTATAAAAATAGATAGACGAAGGGGGTTCGACATCTACTATATATACATATAAACTTATTTTAACCATGTATAAATAATATAATTTTTTCCGCCGAAGGGGATTCGGATGAACCCCCTTGTGTGAAGGTAGCTCCGCCCCTGATGTATAGTACTCACAACATGCCATAATGCTTGTGGATGAAGTTGGCTACTGAGTTATATATATATGTATACATGGGATCTTCCCTTTATCGGGATTAGAGGGTATTTTGATTGGCTTAAAAGTTGGTCAAACCTACTTTTGAAAGTAGGATTTTGATTTCTGAAAGTGCTTGACAAATATAAAAATAAACTTAAAATAAGTCAAAAATGACTTGAAACAAGTTTCAAATGACTTATAATATGTTAAAAACCAAAAGTATGCTTCCTCTACTTTTTATTTTTTGACTTAAAAGTTATTTAAATTTGAATTTTTATATTTACTTAATTATTTTTTAATAAGTTTGTCCAAATGAGCTCTTAGTCTTGTTAGTTGTTGCCACAGGATAAAAGTGACATAAGAATCTTCTTGTAATCATCTATTGATAGTTCATTGCCTTACCAATGCCTTAAGGAATTTGTAATTAGTTGCTTAGCATTTCATATTGATATTGACAATACAACAATTGATTTGGCGTATATGATTACAATGCTTATAGGCCTTTGGCATATCTTGACGCCGATAGAACAAGAGGTCCGCCAACTACGTTTGGTTAAACTTTAGACTAATTATTTTATCTTCGGATAAATAGCATTGTGTCTGCCTATTTGATAGCAACCTTGTAATTTGATACGACAAACAAATTGTTGTGTAGGTTGCTTAGAAAATCACCTTATTTGTTGATAAGTTAGAAGATTGTTTGATGCATATAGTGGTTATCTCATCATCTACTAGTTAGTATTAGGATTAAGTCTTTGAACCATATACATATATATTTCTCTTTACATGTTGCCTACAAAGTTTATTGACAAGCGTACCTTCACTATGTGTCTATATTTTGTTTATAAGAGCTATAAAATGTCCATAAAGACCATCTTGATCATGTAGAGTCATATTGATGTCTACTTACTTATAAACTTTCTTAACGCCTAATTGACCTTCAATAAAGCCTTGTTTGCTCGAGGTGTAGTTTTAGGACCCAAAAAGTCTCAAATACAAATATAGATGCCCAAAAGGCTCAAAATACAGATACAAGAGCTGAGTGTACTACTCAAGATATGAAGATAGAATAAAATTTAGGAAATATATGACTACTTGTTATAATCAAATCAGTCATAGCCTTATTCGATTGTTAGCTATTGGGATATATATAGACATTCTTCATTAGGATCTATATTCTATTATTAGTGACCACATATTTAGATAAAGTGTAATGATTTAGTCATATAAGTCACTTAAAGCCACATTGCTTTATTTGGGGCTATTTGATTGTTTGTTATGAGCTAGGGATTTGACTTGTGCCTAATGAGCTACATATATTTGCCTAAGGAATTATACACATATTTTGCCTAACTAGCTATATACAAATTGCATGCATGTTGCCTTGGGTCTATATACAGATTGTCTTTGGGGATATATATCAATTGTCTAAGGAGATATATACAAATTACCTTAAGGGCTATTGAGGTATAACGATTGTCGTCATTGGGGCTACATATACAATAGTAGAAAACGAAATTTATACATGATATTTCACGTTAATTGTCTCGAACATTTTACATTAATTTTGCTCTCCATCTTTCAAGTTCCAACACACCCCACTTTCACCACCACCTACATATCCCTTCTCCCCCATCCTACCTCCACCCCGCTTATATAACATTTTCCTAAATTATATACAAAATACTTTTTTTAAAAATATTTTTTGTTAATTACTTATCAAACATTTGAAAAATAAATAAAAACTTATTATTTGTTTTTTAGGAAAATATTTTACAAAGAAAATATTTGTTTAGCAATTTCTTTTCTATTTCTCAACTTATCCTAAAAAAAGGGATCAAGAATTCCTTTTGATATGTTGTTAACCAATCCAAAGCCATAGTTCATGCTAGTACCAATCAAGTTTT
>JABWTJ010000101.1:2229482-2265783 GCA_016801875.1 Solanum sitiens
TCCTAATGGAGAAGACGACTTTTCTTCAAAGAATAGGGTCGCGTCGGGTTGAATTTTGTCATAGCGAGTGAGCAACACGCACGATTACATAGACTAAGGAATGGGTCAAAATGACCCATTTACAAAGATATTAAATAGTTCTGTGGGGTAACAAGACACTTAGAAAGTTAAAGTGTCTTTTGCAAATACGGAACAACTTCGATGGTGTCTTTATTTTAAAAGACAGTCAATACTTATTCATGTAATTGGTGTATATTTTAACGACATCTACACTTCAACAGTAATAAGGTATATACGTGTTGATATCATGATCCTCAAATGATCTATATTGCACCTACTAGAATATGACACTTTAATATAGACCGTAGATAGCATAATTTAAAAGGGATAATGATTAACTAATATGAAACTATATGATTTTAATTTATTCAATTAAATAAGTTTAAACAGGTCATTTAAGGGTCCACATACATTGGGAGTGGAAATAAATGATGTATGAGAAAGAGTTGCAGTTATTCTATCAACATCTTCAATCATGTAAGGTTCCATAGAAATTGAGTGTGGTGATCAATAAATTATATAGGGTGAATGTCTCTATTTTTTTAGCAACTCTTTATATCTAAATTTTCGTATGAAATGTTAAAGACCACAAGATTAAAAGAAAATTTTAACACATCTTATATATTTTTAGTTTAAGACCATAAAATTCAAAAGTCTTTATTACTTTTAAAAACATACATAAAACATGAATTTCTTCATTCACATGATGCAATTAGACAATGAAAAACGCAGAAACAATCATATAACATGCGTAGAGAGCTTTAAAATTCAAAAAAGTAATGATCAAGATTAGCATATTTGCTGGCCACATGCATATTAAACAAAAAACCATTAAAAATTTCTGAAAATTGAAAGCAAAGGAGCAAATATTATCATACCAAAGATTTTGGAAGTTGCTCCTAGTCTAAGTAAATGATGAAAAATGATGAATAGAAGTGGTCATACATGTATTTTCTGTATATTGACAAGCGAATTATACGAATGAGAATATCAATAATAAAAGAAACTATAGCATGCAATAGATGCGAATTGCAACTAAGGAGGCTTACTAAGTTTATCTCTCTGCTATTTATAAATTTTTCCTTTTATAATGAACTTAACTAATATGTACCAATGGTGTATACTTTTTTATACACAATCAATAACTATGACCAACAATAACAGGTAATCATTTGTCAGCATCCTATTTTTTTTTTAACACTTCTATTATGTTGATTTTTGAGATAGATTAATTTAGATCTGCCATTTTGATCCTTCAAACTTAAATTAGTTTCAATAAACCATAAAATTTCCTCACTACAAAATCTGGGGTAAAAAGTGAAGACTTCCATATATATTAGAGCTAGTGATTACTCGAATGGTGTATGAAGCTAATTGTTTATATGGTGTGGAAGAAGTAAAATGCCTAAATTTAGTGATGATGAAACTCATGAAAGTAAGAAGACCCTCTGTGTTTTGGGTAAACAAGATCATTTTTTGGATATAATGAAGTACAGAGGCGGAGCCAGGATTTTCAATAAGAGTTCAAAATCTGTAGAAATAGACACATGAAATAGTCGAAGGGGGTTCGACATCTACTATATATACATATAAAATTATTTTAACCATGTATAAATAATATAATTTTCCGCTGAAGGGGTTCAGATGAACCCCTTCCTTCAAGGTGGCTCCGCCCCTGTGAAGTAGACTCCAAGTTTTCTTTTATTGAAAATACTCTTAAATTTGGCGTTAATTGTTAATTTCATCCTAAACTATTAACAGCCTTCAAAACACCCTTTTACTTGACTAACTAAATTAAATACGCTCCCAATTTTTCAACATGAGTGAAATACATTGAATTTGAGACAACGTGCTATGTCATGTGGCAGATACATATATATTTAAGTTTATTTAGTCAAGTAGATAATTGTTTTTTTAGGCTGTCAATAATTTGATGACAAAGCTAACAATTTACTCTAAGTACACAAGTATTTTCAAACACCAAACACTTCTCTATGTAAATATTAAAAAGTAAAAATATTGAAGAACTTACATGTAATAGACTTCAAAATTACTAATTGTGTACATAAAATTATATCATCGGTGCATATTAGTTAAAAAAATTTATAATGTACACATCCAACTAAGCATTTTAGCATATCATGGTTAGAGGTGGTTCATCTCAAGTACATGATGGCTCTAATTGGACCAGTGCATATGTAATTTTGTGACATATGTCTATTTCAAAATCTAATGGTCAACATTTATTTAAATAAAAAACTAACCCCTTAAATCAAGGTCAAGCCCCCTAATTATCATTATTGGAATTGAAATGGAAGTCTTTCAATAATTTTTCTTTACTTGATGTTTCAACATATAAGAAACTATGACATGTAACATTCTTGCCTTAGAAAGTAAACAAATTAGAACTCCATTCAATATGTTGGATTTCGTGATTTAACATCCTTTGCATAGGCATAGGTTCTGTAATTCAGCTTTTGTTAATAAATGAAATTATTTTTGAGATAAGAGTCAAAAACATATCTAAAGTATTTTATTTTTTTTAGTTTTATACCTAAATTATTAAGAATGGAGTTTCATACCTAAACTATCATTTATTAGTTTGAGAAACAAACCTCCGTCGAAATAAATTTAAATGCAAAAAAGTTCCCAAACTTCTTATTTCTTGCACTTCGTTCTTTGGAGAAAGGGGGTGATTTAGGATAGTTTCGATAAGTTTTCCACCAATCCCTTCAATAGTTCAGGGACGTAATAGGTCATCATGAAAATTTAGTATCGCTACAACAAATTCGATCAAAATTAGGATATTTTTTTGACTCTTATCCCTATAACTTACTTATAAGTTTTTAACTTATTTTATATTAGAATTTCTCTTTGAAGGTTGACGAGTTTAGGGCCAGTTGGTCAATTGATCGATTTGTCCTTCTCCTTCAACCTCTATTTACCTTTAGCATATTATTCATATTAATTTATTTTTCTTATTTTTATTTCATATTAAAAAATATTACTAAAAAGAACTTAAAATATTAAACATTTGGTTAACTCTCAAAATTCCACCCGTGTTGTATAACTCAGAATAAAAAAAACCCATTAAAAGTGCTATAAATCACAATAACTCATAACTTAAAATATTTGAAAAATATATTATGATGTGGTTAACTATCGACAGTGCGGAGCCAGGATTTTCACGAAGGGTGTCCACATGTTAAAGTGAATCTGCTCTTCTTAAAAAGTGAAAAAAAGTTTGCTAGTAGTGAAAATCTAACACACAAACACTTTAAATTTTTATATCTTTACTCTTTTAAGACGCCTAAAACCACTAGGCTACATCATAGTTGTTTTATCAAAATAATTCAGAAAATATTTAGTTTGAAGGAATTTTTTGACTTTTAGAGTCGCCACTTAATTTTAAAGAAAAATCAAGAAAACTCGTTTTCAAAAGACTTAAACAGATAAAATCATTTGAAAACTTTTAAATGGGAGTTCGGGGATTCATATTAACGTCTTAGAAAGGTTTTGAGAGCACCTAAGACGTCCGCTAACTTACGGTTATCCGACAACTAATTTATTTGGCTAAAACTTAAAATTGCGATAAAATATTTTTTAGAGTTGTTTGAAAATTAACGTCTAACTTTTACCCAAATGAAATACCTAACTTGAATAAAATTATTTTGAAAACTATTCGAACTTGATTTACTTTTAAATTGTTAAAACACAACGACGTTTGCGGGGATTTGGAAGTTTCTTAACTTTAAACTAACTAACAAATAAAGCAAGTAAAATAAATTAAAAAAAAAAAAAGAGAGGGAGAGAGATTTGGGTCCAAATCCGGGTTTTCTGTCCGCCTTGACCGATTTTTTGGACCCACCTGTTTCGGGTTTCTGGTCCATTTGGATTTTTGGGTTTTTGACCCATTTCTTTTGTACCTGTTCTAAACTAAACAATAATAAATACTAAATAAATACAAAAAATAACAGGAGACAAGGGCTTAGGCCCAACATAGATACAATATGATGAAAATAAATAAATAAAGTGGGCCTCTTTGGCCCAAATTTTTCAATTCTTCCTCTTTGGCCTTCTTCACATCCTCCATGATATACATTGTGTGTATATCTTATGTATACGTCATGTATATAGGTAATTCTTGAGCTCCCAAACCTATAATTTTATCCAAATCTTCGCGTTTATGTGTTTTCACGTTTTTTCACCTATCTGTTGTATATTCTTACTGTATATCAGTGTATACAGATGGTATATCGACCTGTTCTTCAACTTTGTCCTCATATGCCTGTTTTGGATCTGTATATTGATGTATATGGTGTATACAACCTTCTCAAAGCCTGCAAAAATCAATTTCCAGCAACATTTTTGTTGTGTTTCGACCTGTACACCAACTTTGAGGGGGTCTACGACTCGAGGAATATATTTTGGAGCCTTTATGGCTCGATGAGAAACCGCAAAGAGATGGATTAAAGTACGTGAGGACTCGAGGAGAATTTCACATGCAATAAAATAGAAATGAATTAGCCATAAAGTGATGAAATAAGGCCCATCTTAAACACAACATAATTTATGAGTAAATAAAAGAAATATTATAAGAGATTCGAGTTAAGCCGAAATATATAACTCAAAAAAATAATAATTAAAGATCTTACAACCTTCAGATAATAAAGACCTACATCTTGAGAAGTAAATGATGCAATAAGAAGTGATATTTACCTTTATGAGTGCAGTAATTCCGGGATAGTACGAGCAGGGAATGCAGCGACTTCACTTCACAATTCGGATTCGAACTACTATGAATGTTCAAATTTTTTTTTATATCAAAGAAAAATATATCATTAATAATGAATAATCAATAATGAATAATGAATATTGAATATTTAGTATTGAATATTGAATGTTGAATTGAAAAATGAATTGAAATAAATTGAATTGAATTCTTGAATTCTTGAATTGAATCATGAATTATTCCCTCTTTCTTGAATTCTTTTAATTCTTCTATTTTTTCAAATCATGAATTGAGAAAGAAGAAGAAAAGAGAAGGTATTTATAGGAGATTTTCATGGTAGATTTAGGGGGGAAATGGAATGGATTGGGATGAATTTGAATTTCAAAATTCAAAATTAAAATTCAAAAAATTACTTTTCTTTTAGGGTGGCAAAAGAAATGGATTTTGGGATGAATTTGAATTTTCCAAATTCAAAATTCAAAAATCAAAATTTCAAAATTCAAAATTCAACAATTCAAAATTCAAAATTCAAAATTCAAAACAAAATTCAAAATTCAAAAATTCAAAATTCAAAATTCAAAATTCAAAATTCAAAATTCAAAATTCAAAAATTCAAAAATTCAAAAATTCAAAATTCAAAATTCAAAATTCAAAATTCAAAATTTAAAATTTCAAAATTCAAAATTCAAAACCTCCCCAAAAGTGTAGTTGAGAATTAGTTCGCTGGGAATTGTATTGGGCTGCAGTAATTTGGAGGAAAGAATTGGGCCTAGGAAAATATGGAATGGGCTGCTAAAAATTGAATTGGATCTTGGCCCAAATTTTTTTCAAAGTTGAGTTAAGTTGGAAGTCTAAGATGGGTTAAATTTAAGAAATAGCCATATTGTGTTACATTAATAAATTTGGCTAAACCTTAAATAAGACAAATTAATATTAATTAATCAACGAGCTTCTAAATCTTAACAAAAATAAAATAATTAATTTAATCGTAAACTAGTGATTCAAAATATAACCATGATTTAAACTAAAATAATTTAAAAGACTACTTACTAAATTTAAAATATTTTTGAGATGGTTTTTTGAATAATCATAAAATATTCTAATTATATACATAATTATGTAAGATATATATATTATCTAAAAACTATAAGAAATGACAAAAATTATTCAAAATAACGCAAACTTTATATTTTTCTTAAATTTAAAAGTTAATTATTTTAAATTGTTTGAGAATTTAAGAAGCTCATGAATTAATTCTTACTGTGGAGGGTCAAAATTGGGTGTCAACAACTGTCCCTCATTTTACTTGGATTGATGCAAGAAATTTGAGGAAAATGAAATTGACCAAGCCAATTTTGACCGACCACATATCCATCTATCAGGCAAGGGATTTGGTACGGACTTTATAAATTATGGTCGAACCCTGAAAATGAGTTTCCTACATATCTCAGGCTATATGAGAATTCAGGCCACTTGTAGTTCGATACGCTAGATTTAACGCACGATTTTGAAAGAAATTGAAAGTCATCTCGATACTGAGTTCTGAAGGAATCGGGATGCTTGGGAATAAGATTTAAGAGGGAATGTTAGAATACAGCCGAGTTTTCAACATCGAACCGGCTACATATCCTTAAACCATAGGAATCAGGCTGTTTGTAGTTCGACTCAATCGATTGAAAAGAAAATCTATTATGCTAGATAACCTTTGGTTTTGGACAAATGACAAATTACACCGAGTATGAAAAGGAGGCTTGCAACCTCTAAGCCATGAATGTGGTGCACTTCACACCCATAATTAAGAGATTACACGGACATAATTTCCAAAGCTCTGGGCGCATTGTCACTCAGATAGGAAACTTGCCTTCGGCAGATATCAAAATTTCTGGATGCGAAACTGAAACTAACAAAAATCAGAGGAAAACCCACATGCCTTCTGATAGGGGTGTGGTTTGATTGTGGTGGAAGTCGCTCCTCTGCTCGCATCCTAAGAGTTTGATAACCTCTTTGGACTATGTCCCAGTTCGCTGCTAAGAAAAAGTTCCACGTTGTGCTGCATCCTTTTTGATGTCGTCCGCACCTGTGGTAAGTTTTGGAGAATTCATCCTTTCGGATGCTCTCGACAAAGACTGAGATAAAACTCGTCAACATAAAAAATGCAATTAAAATGGGAGACAGTGTCTTTTACCATGTCGACACTTAATTGTTCTCCTTGACATTTGACGTCAACTCTATCGGTTTGACGTAAAGCAAATAGAGCTTATGTCTTATTTATGTAATGCAATCTTCAATGTATTCTTCATTTGATGTTGAAATAAATAAAAACAGATGCAGTGCGCTGATATTTATCTTGATGTCGTCTTTGATGTTCTTCTTGATGTTTACTTTTATCAAAAATAAAATGATGCAGTTGATGCCGATGGGTGAATATTTTCTTCGGATGCACGATTCCCTTTCTGGCAGTGCATGATCTCTTGCGAGGCATGGATATCTTTCCGCGATGCATAAATTTTTGGTGAGGCATGAATATCTTCTCGCGATGTATGAATATTAACTCGCGATGTATGATCTTTCGCAATGCATGAATATTGACTCGCGATGCATAATCTTCCGCGATGCATGAATATTGACTCTTGATGCATGATCTTCTGCGGGGCATGAATATCTTCCCGCAATGCATAAATTTCGCAAGGTATAAAATCTTCTTGCGATGCATAAATTTCAGCGAGGTATGAAATCTTCTCGCGATGTATAATTTTCTGCGAGGCATGAATATCTTCTCGCGATTAACTTGTGATGCATAAATATTTCGCGATGCATGATGACTCGCGATGCATGAATATTGACTCGCGATGCATGAATATTGACTCGCGATGCATGATCTTTCGCGATGCATGAATATTGACTCGCGATGCATGAATATTGACTCGCGATGCATGATCTTCTGCGGGGCATGAATATCTTCCCGCAATGCATAAATTCCGCAAGGTATGAAATCTTTTTGCGATACATAAATTTCAGCGAGGTATGAAATCTTCTCGCGATGTATAATTTTCTGCGAGGCATGAATATCTTCTCGCAATTAACTTATGATGCATAAATATTAACTCGGGATGCATGATCTTCTGCGATGCATGAATATTGACTCGCGATGCATGATCTTTCGCGATGCATGAATTTTGACTCTCGATGCATGATCTTCTGTGGGGCATGAATATCTTCCCGCGATGCATAAATTCCGCAAGGTATGAAATCTTCTTGCGATGCATAAATTTCAGCGAGGTATGAAATCTTCTCGCGATATATAATTTTCTGCGAGGCATGAATATCTTCTCGCAATTAACTTGTGATGCATAAATATTAACTCGCGATGCATGATCTTTCGCGATGCATGAATATTGAATCTCGATGCATGATCTTCCGCGATGCATGAATATTGACTCGTGATGCATGATCTTCCGCGATGCATGGATATTGACTCTCGATGCATGATCTTCTGCGGGGAATGAATATCTTCCCGCGATGCATAAATTCCGCAAGGTATGAAATCTTCTTGCGATGTATAAACTTTTTGCGAGGGATGAAATCTTCTTTCGATACATAAATTCCGCAAGGTATGAAATCTTCTTGCGATGTATAATATCTGTGAGGCATGAAATCTTTTCACGAGGCATATATTTAGCAAGGTATGAAATCTTCTTGCGATGTATAAATATTGACTTTTGATGTCATATTTGGTACCAAGTGAAGACAGTGCTTCAATCGAGCAACATAGTGATCTTCAGGGTGCCCTCTGGATAATCATATCGTCTAGACCGACAATACAGTAAAATGACCCTCCAGGTAGTGTATCGTCCCGATCAACAATAAAATAAAATGACCCCTCCGGGTAGTGTATAATATCATATCTGACATTAGGATGCAGATGACATCCTTTACGAAAAACGTAAACTCCTTTTTTTTTTTAGATTTTTGAGATTTTTACTTGATTCACCTTTGAATCTAGCCGGACGTTCCTTATAGACTTCATGTTGTTGGAAATTGAATGAAATAAACCACTCATATTCCCACGTCTCCGGTATAAGCAATATAAAATAATTCTTGCATCTACAGAAACATCGCTAAATTCTGAAGAGCTTTTCTCCTCCCTTGACTTCTCCATATTCACCATCGGAGGAATTTGCTGATTTCAGAGCAAAGCTATAAACCTGCGTCCACAGAAAAATTGTTAGTTTTTAAAATGAACTGATCTGTGTCGATTTGTTCAGTTGTCTGCTTCATGTCCTGCTATCTCTGGTTGATTTCCTTATCTCCCGACTCTTGATAGATAAGACAAAATATTTTATGCCAAAACAAATGAAACACAAAGGGAAAACTTAAGAGAAAATAAATTTTGAGAAATAGTATTTTTGAGAAGAAAGAGTCACTGCCAAGTGTCATGTCACGTCAGGCTTAGCGAACTTCTTTGAGTCTAATGCTCGGAGGTCTATCTGATTGTTTGCTGGGGAGTATTCAAAGTCACTCCAGACCGTCGATAAACCATGTTGAAATTTTGAGGCTTTCTCAAAATTTCTGTCTCAGTTACAAGTTATGGCTTATCTTCAAATGTCGGTAAGTAAATCATGGAATTTTCGAGATCTTTTCGAAAATTCTGTCCCAGTTGCAAATCTTGAAGTATCTCCACCTTGACTCGCTGGGGAAAAATCTTCTTCTCAGGAATTTTTGAGACCCTCTCAAATATTCTATCCCAGTTTCTATTGTAAAGAGGAATAGAAATCTTACAGGAAATATGACCGAACCCTTGTGGCGCCTACGTATCCCGTTGAGGCAGGAATCAGGTCAAACGTAGTTCCCCCTCAAAGGTTAGCAAAATAAGAAATTACAAAGAAAACCGACCGAGGCCAACATAGGCTGCCTACGTATCTCATTCTTGAGAATTCAGGTCAGACGTAGTTCGTTTACAAAGAAATATTTAAAGGGGATAAGGGGTGACCGAGACAACATTTGCCAACCAAGTCGGGTATCGAGACTCAATCTGTTTGGTAATCTCCTCTTTAATCTTTAGACTCAACTCGGGCTTGAACTTCCAAACTTTTTGCTTCACTGGATCGAACCCTGGATTAATCGGCAGTTTATGAGATACAACATCGGTACTCAACCCTTGCATGTCGCCGACTTCCCAGATGAACACATCAATGTATTCATTGAGTAAGCGTATTAGATCCTTCTTCTGCGTTTCATTCAAGTGAACGCTGATTTTGGCCTCTTTGACGCACTCTTGGTCTCCCAGATTTACAGTTTCAGTTTCCTCTAAATTCGATTTATGCTGATTTTCAAACTGCAAAAATTCTTCAGCAACATATTCCGGTACCTCATTTTTCTCTTCGTAATCATCCACCTCGCCGTCACCTGCCTCACTTTGTTAGTTCAGCTCGTGACATGACATGACATTGGCAGGTTTAAAATTTATATTACTGAAACCATAAATAGACAAAGTTAGATAAGTAAAAATATAGCAAATAAGTAAATAAATCAAATTTTAAATAAAGAGACTTTCATTCAAAAGGGAAATAATGCGAACATTGGCTATGGCAAAGGGCCATGTTGCCTTTTTCAAACATCACGAGGGAAATTTAAAATGCACGCAATTAAGAAAATGCAAAATGGTGGGTCTCGGGCCTCTTCCGGACTACCACCGATTTAAATATGTATTAAACGATGCCCTTCTACCAAGGAGTTCCGGGGATCAGGATCGGCGTGGAGGTCCAATTCTGCAGCATCTTTCCTGGTTCAGCATCACGGATACCAGCTAGCTCGACCTCTTCCTCAATAACAACATCGATCTCCTTGAAAAGGCCACAGATTCCTTCCCAACATCGTCAGGGACGATTGGAGTTATTACCTTTGTCACACACCAATCGTCGTCTGTCTCTATCATATTCACATTGCCGCCTCCGTGATTTGGCAAAGGGTTGGTGTTGACATTAGGTGCAGTTGGTTGTAGAGAGACCACCTCTTGGTCGATTAGATCCTGAATTTTGTGCTTGAGGTTGATACAGTCCTCAGTATCATGCCCAACGTTGTTGGAATGATAAGCACATCTCTGATCTGGCCTATAGAATTTTGAATTGATATCCACGAACTTAGGCCCCACAGGATGGATATATCCGGCCGCAGTTAGTCGCTCGTACAACTTTGTTCGACTTTCCGCGAGCGCGGTGAAATTCCTTGCAGGTTTCTTGTCGAACCGAGGTCGAGGTAGATCATAGCTTCCTTGTGGGGGAGGCATCTGTTGATAACCTCGGTTGTTCGGGCGTGGAGCTTGACCTCTGGGATATGAATTGGCTTGGTAGTTTGGCAATGGAGCTTGGCAATTCGGGTGGGGATTTTGATATGGTGGAGCTTGGACTTGATATGCAAGAGGGGGTGCTTGGTAGCTCGACTGCACATTGGCACAGTAGGAGCAATGCCTTGGTAGTGAGGAGACAGAACTTGGTAAAGTGGAGGATGGCTTTGGTATGTGGGAGATGGATTTTGGTAAATTGGAGGTGAACTTTGGTAGACTAGAGGAGGATTTTGGTATACTGGAGGAGGATTTTGGTATATTGGGGAAGGATTTTGGTATACTGGAGGAGGATTATTTTTCTGACCAGATTGGTAAGAGTTTTGAGAAGGTCGAGAACGACCTTGGAAATGGGAGTACGAAGATCTTCTTGGGTTTTTCTCGCCCTCATATGAAACAGCAGCCACGTCTTCTCTCTTCTTTTTCAACAACCCTGAAGATCCGGGCGATGCGGCTACACAGTCTATCTTCCCTGATTTTAAACCGTCCTCGATAGTCTCACGAATTTTGACTATCTCGGCAAACTTTGCTCCAATGAGCAACATAATTCTGTCATAATATTCAGGCTCTTGCACCCGCACGAACACTTCAACGATTTCTTTCTCAGACATGGGCGGTCTCACCCTCGCCGCTTCTTTTCTCCACCTATAAGCAAATTCTCTATAGCTCTCGGTTGATTTTTGCTTCATTTTCTCCAAAGAGTAACGATCAGGAACGATTTCTACATTGTAGGCAAATTGCTCGATGAAATCCTTTGCCAGAGCATTCCAGCTGGGTCATTGCCTGGTTTCATGCGAGGTGAACCATTCAAGAGCTTCTCCGCACAGGCTTCGGCTGAAAAGCCGCATCAATAGAGCTTCATCCCTACCAACTCCAACGAGCTGGTCGCAGTAGGCTCTCAGATGAGCCATAGGGTTCCCCACTCCTCCGAAAGTATCAAATTTCGGGATTTTGAACCCTTCTGGAAGGTCCAGATTTGGATGAATAGATAAATCTTCATAACTTAGGCCGGCGGCATCAGAGACGCATTGGAGCTCTTTCATGGCTTTCTTGATCTCCTCTTTTATATCTACCTTTGCTTCCTCCTTCGCCCTCCACTCTCTTTCCTGTTCCTCGTAGTGGTCCAACTCAGAATCGTGCACGTCGTGCTCAGCAGGGACGGGGATTTGGAAAGTGTTTCTTTTGGGTAAGGGTAGAGCTATGGAAGGACTCTGAGCGTTTTGAGCGGTTTGGTAATTTTGTGGATAAGTCTGAGGATTAGTATTTTGATTTAAGTGGTGGTGGGATGTTTGGGGATTAAAAGCGTTTTGATTTGGATTTTGACTTTGGTTTTGCGGTGGTGGAGCGGATTGAGGTTGGGTATTTTGAGGATGAGAGGGCATTTGAGAATGATGGTTCTGAGGAGGTGGTGGAGTTTGGTAAGTGGTTGAAGCATATTGCGGATTTTGGGTAGTTGAATCTATAGCGGGGGAATTCTGAGCAAGCGGCACGCCTTAGATTGATCCATGTTCGAGGAAGGGAAGTAGATAGGAGGCCTTCCATCTGTAATATTAACGTTATATCCTGGCGGAGGCAGATCCTGTCTCCTTTGCATTTCCATTCTCATTTCTGCAATTTGCTGCATTAGTTGCATTAGTTGCAAAATCAATTCATTCTGGTCCGCTACGGTGGGTTGAGCCACCACAACATCAGTAAGACCTACTTCCTCGCTATTATCTCCCATAATCGTCTTTCCTTTGTCTGAGCTATGTCTAGGGAAAGAATCTGCAGGCCCTTTCGATCTGGTGAAGTAAGGATGATCTGCTAGCTTAATCAACATAGATCAGTTCAAGATACCTGATAAAGAAAAACAACTCAAAGGCAAGATTTGTTAGTCTGTGTCGATGATAGTTAATACAAAATATCACACACATTATTGTAAACACATAAGAGTCGCTTCATTTTAAGATAAATTAGCCCACGTATATAGAAAGATGACTAAATAGACAGAAATTTGCCTATATTATTTTAGGACTAATGATTCAGAAATGTCGACTTGAGTCGGAACAAAGTAAATTGTCGTACTTCTGATTTTTTATTGAAATGTAACTCTACTTTCTTTATAAGAGTAGGGAAAGATAAAATTTTCTCAAAATGGGGACCGAACCTTGGAAGGCTGCCTACGTATCTCATAAAAGAGAATTCAGGTCCTACGTAGTTCGACCTATTCTTGAATCTTTTTTTTTTTGATATGAGAGAGTACTTTTTGAAAAATAAAGTTTGAATTTATTGGGAGACTAAAGACTCGAAGAGTATTTGGACGTACTTTCGATAGTGATTTGATATTTATGCTTAAGGAGTTCTAGAAAATATTTTTCGAGAATGAGTAGGCTAGAATATCTCCAAATGAAGCAACATAATCATACAAACAATTATAACACATAAACAGTTATTGCGCGTTCTAAACAGATATGTGACCCTTTTATGCCAAGGGTAGGCCTAACGATTTGAAGGATGTATATGTCATTTGAAACATTTCATTGTCTCAAAACCCAAATTTATACAAATTTATGAATAAAACTTAAATGGGGATACCTAATTGGGGAAAACGGGATACAAAATAATCAGTCTCACGCAGGGTACAATTCTGAACTATGCTTCCATAGAAGGTCATTCTCTCTTCATTTTTTCTCCTCTCTGGGTTCTCGCGTCTTAGACTAGTAACTTGTGAGATCTATCTTTGACTAGAATAAGCTATAATCTACTCCCAATCCCGAGGACAATGATTTTTTCAGATGATGTATACATCCTTCAAATTTAAACAAATAAATATGATCGTCCGTTCAGGCCGTAGGCCCTTTTGGACTCAAGGTGGTCTATCTAATGGGCCAAACACGCCTTGGGTGTTGGGTCATCTTAGTTCAATGCTTAGATTTGGATTTGGTTTAGCTCTATCTTATGTTGACTAGAATTGGTTTAGAAATGACGGTTACCCGAGTCGGACAAACAACGGGGTGAAGTTACCAAACGACGTCGGATGACCGCATTCCAACTATTCGTTTGATACTTCCAAATGAAACTCTTGTCTATTTCTGAAAGGAGCCGTGGAAAGCCACGTAACTCCCGTTTTCCTAATGCAAGCTATTTGTCAATTGGCGGAAAGATGCCATTAAAATGCAACAATTCTAAAATAAGATAAAATAAACAAATAAGCAATTAAACCACATAGCCAAATAAAGTTAGTTTTAAGGTTAGAATCCTCCAATTCCCCAGCTGAGTCGCCATTCTGTTTTATCAAAATAATTCGGAAAATATTTAGTTTGAAGGAATTTTTTGACTTTTAGAGTCGCCACTTAATTTTAAAGAAAAATCAAGAAAACTCGTTTTCAAAAGACTTAAACAGATAAAATCATTTGAAAACTTTTAAATGGGAGTTCGGGGATTCATATTAACGTCTTAGAAAGGTTTTGAGAGCACCTAAGACGTCCGCTAACTTACGGTTATCCGACAACTAATTTATTTGGCTAAAACTTAAAATTGCGATAAAATATTTTTTAGAGTTGTTTGAAAATTAACGTCTAACTTTTACCTAAATGAAATACCTAACTTGAATAAAATTATTTTGAAAACTATTCGAACTTGATTTACTTTTAAATTGTTAAAACACAACGACGTTTGCGGGGATTTGAAAGTTTCTTAACTTTAAACTAACTAACAAATAAAGCAAGTAAAATAAATTAAAAAAAAAAAGAGAGGGAGAGAGATTTGGGTCCAAATCCGGGTTTTCTGTCCGCCTTGACCGATTTTTTGGACCCACCTGTTTCGGGTTTCTGGTCCATTTGGATTTTTGGGTTTTTGACCCATTTCTTTTGTACCTGTTCTAAACTAAACAATAATAAATACTAAATAAATACAAAAAATAACAGGAGACAAGGGCTTAGGCCCAACATAGATACAATATGATGAAAATAAATAAATAAAGTGGGCCTCTTTGGCCCAAATTTTTCAATTCTTCCTCTTTGGCCTTCTTCACATCCTCCATGATATACATTGTGTGTATATCTTATGTATACGTCATGTATATAGGTAATTCTTGAGCTCCCAAACCTATAATTTTACCCAAATCTTCGCATTTCTGTGTTTTCACGTTTTTGCACCTATCTGTTGTATATTCTTACTGTATATCAGTGTATACAGATGGTATATCGACCTGTTCTTCAACTTTGTCCTCATATGCCTGTTTTGGATCTGTATATTGATGTATATGGTGTGTATACACTAGTATACAGCCTTCTCAAAGCCTGTAAAAATCAATTTCCAGCAACATTTTTGTTGTGTTTCGACCTGTACACCAACTTTGAGGGGGTCTACGACTCGAGGAATATATTTCGGATCCTTTATGGCTCGATGAGAAACCGCAAAGAGATGGATTAAAGTCCGTGAGGACTCGAGGAGAATATCACATGCAATAAAATAGAAATGAATTAGCCATAAAGTGATGAAATAAGGCCCATCTTAAACACAACATAATTTATGTGTAAATAAAAAAAAATATTCTAAGAGATTCGAGTTAAGCCGAAATATATAACTCAAAAAAAAAAAATTAAAGATCTTACAACCTTCAGATAATAAAGACCTACATCTTGAGAAGTAAATGATGCAATAAGAAGTGATATTTACCTTTATGAGTGCAGCGATTTCGGGATAGTACGAGCAGGGGATGCAGCGACTTCACTTCACAATTCGGATTCGAACTACTATGAATGTTCAATTTTTTTTATATCAAAGAAAAATATATCATGAATAATGAATAATGTATATTGAATATTGAATGTTGAATTGAAAAATGAATTGAAATGAATTGAATTGAATTTTTGAATTCTTGAATTGAATCATGAATTCCTCCACTTTCTTGAATTCTTTTAATTCTTCTATTTTTTCAAATCATGAATTGAGAAAGAAGAAGAAAAGAGAAGGTATTTATATGAGATTTTTATGGTAGATTTAGGGGGAAAATGGAATGGATTGGGATAAATTTGATTTTCAAAATTCAAAATTTATATTCAAAAAATTACTTTTTTTTTAGGGTGGCAAAAGGAATGGATTTTGGGATGAATTTGAATTTTCAAAATTCAAAATTCAAAATTCAAAATTCAAAATTCAAAAATTCAAAATTCAAAAATTCAAAATTCAAAATTCAAAATTCAAAATTCAAAACAAAATTCAAAATTCAAAAATTCAAAATTCAAAAATTCAAAAATTCAAAAATTCAAAAATTCAAAATTCAAAATTCAAAATTTCAAATTTCAAATTTCAAATTTCAAATTTCAAAATTCAAAACCTCCCCAAAAGTGTAGTTGAGAATTAGTGAGCTGGGAATTGTATTGGGCTGCAGTAATTTGGAGGAAAGAATTGGGCCTAGGAAAACATGGAATGGGCTGCTAAAAATTGAATTGGATCTTGGCCCAAATGTTTCTCAAAGTTGAGTTAAGTTGGAAGTCTAAGATGGGTTAAATTTAAGAAATAGCCAAATTGTGTTACATTAATAAATTTGGCTAAACCTTAAATAAGACAAATTAATATTAATTAATCAACGAGCTTCTTAATCTTAACAAAATAAAATAATTAATTTAATCATAAACTAGTGATTCAAAATATAACCATGATTTAAACTAAAATAATTTAAAAGACTACTTACTAAATTTAAAATATTTTTGAGATGGTTTTTTGAATAATCATAAAATATACTAATTATATACATAATTATGTAAGATATATATATTATCTAAAAACTATAAGAAATGACAAAAATTATTCAAAATAACGCAAACTTTATATTTTTCTTTAATTTAAAAACTAATTATTTTAAATTGTTTGAGAATTTAAGAAGCTCATGAATTAATTCTTACGGGGGAGGGATCAAAATTGGGTGTCAACAATAGTGTTGTGTCAAAGGTGTTCAAAATATGTTATTTAACCACTTAATTTATCATTTTACTTGTATATACGATATAATATTTCGACGAAGGGGGTCCAATTGGACACTCTGACACAAGTATGGCTACGCCATTGACTATCGAAATTTTACATGTACCACATAAATGAGATAAAGAGAGTAACATATATTATTCAAAAAAAATTACATTAAGCGTACGATAAATCACAACTTAAAGTATTTAAAAACATATTAAAATTTGGATTAACTCAAATAATTTACATGTGCCACAATGTTGGGCCACGAGAAATAATATATACTATTTTAAAATTATATTAATTATTAAAAAAACTATAAGTCACAATAATTTAATATATTTTTTAAAAAAAAACATAGTAAAATTGATTAACTCTCAAAATATATTAAAATATTAACAAAAAATATTCAGAAATTGATTAACTTTGAAAATATGTCACAAATATAATTGGAAAGTAATGATTACGGAAAGATGTCATAATCCAATACAAATTGTATTTATATCACAATTTTAATATAATCGTTCATATGAGATTTTTTTCCAACCAAATAATACTGAAAGATTGCGTTGAATCATTTCCACTAAAGAGTAAAATCATCAGTTTTAAATTCATTATTGGAAAAATTATATGAATTGGTATATTTTTAATAAATAATTACTGATTTTAGCAATATATATGAATTATATATGAATTATAATTAATTTTTAAAGTATATTATGTTTGTTTGGTAAAAATTTGACACATTGTATTATAAATGTATTAAAATGTGTGATAAATGAATTATCTATCATTAAAATTTGTATTATATGTGAATAAAAAATTATTAATTGTAATATGAATTAAACTTGTATTATAAATGAATTAAAAATGATCAAGTGAAAAAGATATATTATTACTATAAATAATATATTTTTTATTATAGTATATTTATGTAAGTTTCGCTTCATTATTTGCTAAAAAAAACAGAAACAAATTAAAAATGAGTTCTCAACACCAACAATCCAAACATAAGATGCACACTACTTGAAAAAAAAACACAAATTTCCAATGAAACCCAATGGAAATATTTTCTCAAAAAAACACAAACAAATTAAACATGAATTGCCAACTGCAACAATTCAAACATAAAATGCATACTACTTAAAAAACACGAATTTCAGACGAAACTCATTAGAAAAGTTGCTTGTTGAAGCAGAAATTCACGATTAGCATATCAAACACCGCAATAAATCTTGAAAAGATCATTTGGAGGAACTGTATAGCCAGCTTCTGTGGTACCATACTCAAATAATCCAAGAATTTCAAATGGCTTGAAGAGTAAAGGGTGTTCTTCATCCACTAGTTCTTTTGGTGCCTCGATGAAGTGACCTGGTTTTGATAATGAAAACAGTTGAATGGAGAGTCTATCATTTTTTCCGGACATTATTACTCTGTGGAGAGGAGAATGGAATCGACCATTTGTCCAAGCCTGTATAAATACAAAGATAGATAGACGCGGTAATATTTTTGAAGAGTAGAGCAACATAGGTTAAACAAATATAAAAATTCATTTTCAATTTTTTATGAAAAGATTGAGCATGTAGTTTCAATAACATGTCTTGGTTTGACTCTGCAGAATATCATTCAATATGTCAGATCTTTCAAAAATATGCATTTTAAAAAATAATCCAACACTAGTGGGATAATATTTTCAGAGATTCGAGAAACATAAGATCCAATAAATATCTAGAATCCTCTGAAACCTATGTTTTTTTGAAGAATCCTATTATAAGGTTTAACAATGTTTTTTAAAAAAATCAAACAACACAGTTCCCAACAAGAGCTCAAAACTTAACACTTACTTTGAAGGAATCACCAGCCAAAACAACATAAGAATTTGGTGAAATATTCACATCAATCCATTCTCCATCTTTGTTGATTTGCAATCCATTGACTTGATTTTGTGATATAAAAGTCAAGAAGTTACCATCTGTGTGGCCACCCAATCCAGCAGCTTTATTATTTTCATCTCCACTAGTAATTGATGATCCCTTATAATGTGTAAATCTAAATAGGAAATAATTGGCATTCAACAATTCATCAATGTGATTTTTTAATCCCAAATTCTCCGAAATCATCCTTTTCAACATCTCATCCAATTCCACAAGTGGATTAGAATAAGATTTTACCAAATTGCTGCAAAAAAATAATACACATATAATGTAAGTATAAACGTATAAAGAAGGTTGAACATATTTAGAAATATCTCAAGTTAAATGCGATTTTTTCACTTAGGCCTCATTTGTTTCTATTAAGATTAAAACGTCTGAATCTGAATATACATCTGAATATTAAAATATGCATTAAGATCTAGATCTGTAAATCTAAATAAACATCTGAATATTAAGATATTATCTCTGAATCTGAACATTGATTATTGAGACACTTTGTTTTTAATATCTGAATGTACATATGAAATTAAACGTTATATCAATAAAATGTCATAAAAACCTCATCTTAGTAAAATAATTTTTTTATATATAGAAAATAATATTTTGAACATTCTTATCGTAAATAGGTAATATGATTTATCTATTAAGAATTTAATATTAAGTTATATCATTAATATGATTATTCTTTGCACTCAAAAACTTTGACAATCTAATATAATGCAATGTAAAATGATTATATAGAGTAGTAATATAATGTTTATGAAAATATTTTATTTTATAATGGACATTTGCTATTGTTATCGATCAAATAATTAATATTTTCTTATTTTCTGAAATCGTGCTAAATATTATATCATGAAGTGTTTATTAATTCAAATATATTCATTAATTTATGAAAGTGAAAGACGGATATTAAGTTAGTAAAATAAAGGAAATTATAACGGGTAAGCATGTAATTAACATTAATTAAATAAGAATTTTTTTTTATGGGTTTTTGTGATGTAGTTGAATTAAGATAGAAGTCTTATTTTTTAGTTTGAATGATGTTAATAGTGTGTTACAAATCTGATTCACTCAAATGTATTCAGACCCATTAAGAGGCTTCTAAGAAAATAAAACAAACAAACTTAATGAATTGAATCTGAATAATTAAGATTCAGTCATAAAAAACACACTAAATGAGACGAATCTGATTGATTAAGATTCAGACCCTCATCAAGTGCAAACAAATGAGGCCTTAGACACGTTAACTAAGTCTTATATTTTTGTTTATTTTTAAAATTAGGATAGTGAAAAGAAAAATGGGAAAGCAGAATCAAACTCTCACTTATTAGATCGTGACACATATAAAATATTTTAATATTGTTATTGTTGAAGAAAAAGAAAGCTAACGATTGGAACATGTTAAAGGAACAGGTCCAACAAAACTGACTGACGAGTTTACAGCACTGCTGTATAATTAGAGTTATACTAGGATGATACGCGCAACTACTTATACTTATTGTACTAATTGAAGTCGATTATAATTATACTACGACTAGGATTACTATTAAAATTATAGTAAAATTAGGATTTAAATTATTTATAATTGCATTATTATTATTATAGTAGTAATATGTATTGTAGTAGGACTCTATTACAGTTAACTTAGGACTCTACAATTCTCCTCATATAAGAAGCTTGTAACTCAACATTATTTTTCATCAATACAATTCTTGATTTCTCTAATCCTAGACGTCCGATATCTACCGTTATTAAATCGTGACACATATCAAATATTTTAATGTGTTATCGATAATTTTTATTTTATTTAAACAATGTAATAAAAAATAAATTCGTAATTGATTCGAGAAAGATACTATTAATAGTCTCCTATTTATTTATTTGTTTTTAATGAATAGATCGTGACTTCATACCAAATATTTTGATGTTATCGGCACTTCTGTTTGTTTAGGGGTGTGATAATGAGTAGATTCGAGAAAGTGACTTATTTCTACTCTCCAATTCTTTTAATTGGAAATAGATCATGACTTACCTATACCAAATATTTTAATGTTGTTGTCGATATTTTTAATGTTATTTAAACGGTGCAATAAATAATAGATTTGAGAAGGAAACTTCCATTTATAATATCCTATTGTTTTTAATTGCATTTTGTTTTTCTCAAAGGAAAAATTAACATGTGTTAGTCGTATAGATGAATAATTGAAAGGTCAGATAGTTAATCAATTGAGTTATTAAGAATTTTTAATGTGGCATTTTTTAAACACTTTCATTAGGCCAAAATTTTAAGGAAAAAAGACATATATATCATCAAACTATCGTAAATAGTATGCAGATATTCTTCGTCATATTTTTGGGACATTAATGTCCCTGTCATCCAAAAACTAGAGCATGTATACCCTTCACTCAAAAGAAAGATTAAATTGGGAAACTTGACACGTTATTATCCATCGATCCGATGTTGGAACGGTGGATAAAATTATAACACGTCTATGTCCATTAGTATAAAAGGTATATATGCTTTAATTTTTGAACGATAAAAGTATCTATGTCCAAAAATATGATGAAGGATATCTGCATAGCATTTACGATAGCTCAAGGGTATATTTATCATTTTTCTCAAATTTAAACATAATGATAATAAAAAAATAAAAATAAAAAAGATGAAAACATTAAAGTAAACATACCAGAAATGTTGATTACCCTGAGGCCAAAAGATATTAGCAAAAGTTTGAAGACTTTGAGGATTAAGCAAATCAGGAATACACAAACTCTCATACAATGGCAATTGTGGAATCATCCCCATATAACCATGCATTGGTTTTTCTGAGAAATTTTTCACTTTAGTCTCTAAAGGAAATTCGAATATTTCTTTTGAAATACTAAATATGTTCTCTCTAATTTCATTTGGAACTTTATTATATATTGCTTCAAAACAACCATATTCTTGTAAAGCTTCAAAAACTTGAATTTTTGTGGATTCCCATAGTGGAGTGTTTGGTTTTAGCTCTTGATGATTGGAAAAATCTATGGTGGGAACTTTAACTAATTTGGTAGATGCCATTGATATGATGAAATATTTTTAGAATATGAACAAAGAGAAATAAAAGAAAGAAGAAACACTAGAAAGTTTTTTTTACTTTGGAGGTGAGGAAATAGGTAGCCTATATATAATGGGAAATGGATGAACTATTTCATATGAACAAATAGCAAAATATCTAATATTTCAATTTGATAATAGTTATTCATTATATTATTAAAAAGTATTCAATAATACTTATTCACATTAGAAAATTAATGAATAATTTTATATCTAATTACTAATATACTTTAATTATTAATTATAATTATATTCTATTTTTAAAAGATTATATTTATTATATTTAAAAAATTATATAATAAAATTGCTTTTTTATTTATACTCTTTCCGTTTCAAAAAGATTGACCTAATTTGACTTGAAACGGAATTTAAGAAAAAAAAGAAGACTTTTTAATATTGTGGTTCAAAATTGAAGTTATATTAAATGTACCAAATCCTTTAGTCTTGTGGTCTTAAACATGGCACGTGGAAATTTAAAATTAATGTATTGCCAAAAAAGAAAGGAAACATTTTTTTTAAAATAAACTAAAAAGAAAATAAAAATATTCTTTTTAAAACGGTAATTTCTTAAAATGTACGCAAAATTAATAATGAGTTGCGTATTGGATAGATAAAGTGCTATCACATGTGTGACAAAAAGTACAGGGTTTTATGTCTATTTCTAGTCAATAACTTAAGCGTGTTATATACCTCCTTTATTTCATATTTAACTTAATTGTTAAGGTGTTTCACCCCTTCTAAGAAAGTAAATTTTAAATTAAATTTATGTTTTTATTTTTATTTTTTTTAATTATTGTCAAGTTTATTATTAAAATAATTAAATATTAATTATTAAATTTAATACTAACTAATGAAGGATAAAATTGGAAGAATATTTTAAAATAATCTTGAAAATTGAATAATTAATTTAATATAAAAGATAAAACACTTTAAAATTAAGTTGATATGGAATGGATAGAGTATGATGCGTGCACGTTGTGTTGCTTAATTCCGTGCTTCATTTCGAATTTTCCATTTTTAATGTAAAATCAGTCTGTAAAATTCTCTTTTAATAAAGTACGAATTCTGTTCATAATTATTGGTTTTTTTTTTAATTGTCTATTTTGATAAATTAAGAAATAATAATTTTTTACTTATTATATTTTCAATTAATTAATTTATAAGAGAAAAACTTTTTGAAAGTTTCATATGAACAAATATTAAAATTTTTATTCCTTCCATTCAATAATAGTTATTCATTATATTATTTTAAAATATTCGATAATACATATTCATTTTATGAATAATATGAACAATTTTACTCTTAATTGCTAATTTTTGCTTATTAGTCCATATGTTCAACAATAGTTGTCTACTATTGATTTGACACACTTCTTAATAAACTATAAATAAAAGGATAATTTACTATATTATCCTTTGAATATAATAAGCATAATGTGTTGAATAACAGGGAAATCATTATTGTTAATATTAACGATAAATAAGGAATTAAGTGTAAAATTATCCATTGATTTCATAGACAAGTATTGTTGGACGTCCAAAATGATTTTGTAGATATTAAAATTTTGTGGGAAATTTCATAGAGAAATTAAAATATAGTCTTACGCTTGAAATTTGAACATATAGGAGTTCAGGTCTTAATTGACATTAAGATTAGGAACTTAATTATCGTGTTAGATGGAATTGTGGGTCAAAAACTAAACATATAATATGAATGTTGTTATTTTTGAAAGTTTATTGTTACTTTTTCCCCTTTTTATTTCACCTGTTCTTACTTTTATTTTTTGTTATATAACTTATTTTAAAATTAGAACTTACAAAAAGAGAATAACTTGAGGAGCTTGGAGTAGTACTTGGGGCATTTCTGTAATTACAATAGATTAGTTGATTTTTTCCTTTTTTTTTTTTGCCTCTCAATACTTTTACTTTTTGTTATATAATTAGTTAACTTACTTTACATTAGAATTCTCTTCTAAGATTGACGAGCTTAGTGTCATGGATTTAAAGTTTTCGCTAAAGCTCCGTGCGACATTTGATAACTTACTCACGAATTTTTTACGATTTTATAAGCCCAAGAAAGCCCTTTTATACTGAGATCGCTAAGAGAATGAAAAGAAAGACTTAGAGAATTTTGGAAGAAGGCTTTTTACTACTTGGAAGATTTCTTACAACTTTCTTGAATGATTTACAAACGAAGCCCTCCTATTTATACTACTTTCTAGGGGCTAAAGTGTAATTTATAATTACTTACAAGTCCCTAAGTTATTTACACTTTGGTACCCTTTCTAGAGAATTCTACACTTTCTAGGATTTTCCAAAGTTTTCCTAGAAAATATTTAGTCTTCCTTCTAGAACTCTCCAAAGCCTTCTAGAAAGATCAAGGAGCTTCTAGAGTTTTCTACAAACTTCTCAAAACTCTAGACTTTTCTGCCCCTATTCGGATGCAAAATCTTACTGAGAATTGGCGGGATGTGACACTCTCCCCCACCTATTGATGTGACGACCGCTCGCATCGTCACCGCATCGGCGATCGAGTTTTGCCTTCTCGTATGCGCGATCAATAGTCCATTGATTTGATCAATGCCCTCGCGTAACTCCTTCAATTGTTTCTTTATCTCTTCTAACTTGGTCTCATGATCTACCTCCTTCCTATGAGGCAAGCGCCTCGGCGTCTTCTTTGGCATCACGACATTGTTCCCTTTTGGAACCTTTTTCGCGCACGGTGGCAAGGACTTCTTAGCACCATTGTCTTCTTTCAAACTTATAATGGTGGCCACAAATGTCGACTTCTCCTTCTTAGGATTTTTCTTGAGCTGCATGTCCGTTAGTCGGACCTGCCTTTCTATCTTCGGTGCCTTAACAATGGGAACCATGCATGTTCCTTCTTGCTCCATGACCAGAAGTCGTTGGAGGTAAGGATCGATCACCGTGTGGTACTGCTGGAAGAACTTTTGCCAAAGAATAATGTCAAAGAGATCTAAAGGAGCGACAGTGAAGTTGGTCTTACCTTGCCACTTGCCTAGCGTGATGCTTACTCCTTGTGCGACTCCACTCACGGGAGTCGGTGATGCATTGATCGTCCTGAGTTTGGCGTTACTTGGACTATAACGCAACCCCAACCTTATCGCTGCCGTCTTGATCATGATATTGACCTCTGCACCTGTGTCGACCATACCACGAGCGGGTCTTCCATTGATCGTGATATCGACATACTGCGCGCCGCATACTCTCAGCTTCTCTGGTTTCTTGGTGATAGCTCTGCATAGTCCATCAAGCCCAACTGCATCGTCTCTGCGCCTTGTTCTTGCTCATGTTCTTCCTTCTCGCAGGATAGCACCAAGGCTCTTTAGTTCAGGGCACCTCGCATAGCCATGCGACCCACCGCATATGGAGCAACCACCTCTTTTGGCAACCTCTGTCATTCTCTGTGTGATTCCATGACATCCAGACTTCTTGCCATCGGACTTATAGGTATCATGCTTCTTAGGATATGGCCGCTGCTCCTTGCATTTGCCATGATCTCCCCCGCCATGGTCATAACTACCTCTCACTTCATCTCCTTCGGCTTTGTTTAGATTTTCAAGCCTGAAGTCTGTCAAAGTGTCGGCCTGCGTGATGGCTTCATCAATCGTCCTGATCTGTTGGTGTTCCAACTCCATCCTGGCCCAATTTTAAATCCCGTCCATGAAGTGGAACAACATATCATCATCTGTAAGGTTAGGAATTTGAAGCGTGAGGATGGTGAACTCCTGCACATATGCGGTATGCTACCCATTTGCTTCAGCTCCCTAAACTTGCGCTTCGCCTCATAGATGACATTGTTAGGGAAGAATGCCTTCTTGAACTCCTCTTGGAATTGCTCCCAAGTGTTGATAGTGCAACGCCCCTTCTCTATCTTGGACTCTTTACGCCTCCACCACAACATGGCCATCTCTGAAAGATACAACACAACATTCTTGATCTTGTTTCCATCGCTCTTCACTCGATTACACTTGAAGTAATTCTCCAAGTGCCACAGGAAATTCTCTACCTCTTGCGGGTCACGGGTTCCTTTGAACATAGATGGCTTGGGAGCCTCGACTTTGGCCTCCCTATCTCGGTCAAGTGACGATGATCCTCTAACTTCCACGCTTCCTTGAGTGCTTTTATCTCAGCCTTCATGGTCTCAATCGTGCTCAACACCTCCATGAGCCGACACTCCAAGGAAGTGATAACCTTCTTCATCTCAAACTCGGCCCGCTGACGTCCCTCCAATTCCTTACAGATGTTTTCGGTCTCCTCAAGGATAAAGTCTTCAAGGATTTTGAAATTTCCATCAGCCACGTTCAAACGTCGGCCTAATATCTCCACGGCCTGCCTCGCCGTTTCAACCCTTGCGATCCACTCCTCCCCACCATCCAGCCTGACGTTGGTGGTGTTAGCGGCATTTACGTCTCATTCGTTAGCCATTCTGTTAGTGCAAACCTTCGCTCTGATACCACATTGTCACGAACTTAGAGTTTTTGCTAAAGCTCCGTGCGACACTTGACAACTTACTCACGAATCTTTCACGATTTTATAAGCCCAAGTAAGCCCTTTTATACTGAGATCGCTAAGAGAATGAAAAGAAAGACTTAGAGAATTTTGGAAGAAGGCTTTTTACTACTTGGAAGATTTCTTACAACTTTCTTGGATGATTTACAAATGAGAGCCCTCCTATTTATACTACTTCCGAGGGGCTAAAGTGTAATTTATAATTACTTACAAGTCCTAAGTTATTTACATTTTGGTACCCTTTCTAGAGAATTCTAAACTTTCTAGGATTTTCCAAAGTTTTCCTAGAAAATATTTAGTCTTCCTTCTAGAACTCTCCAAAGCCTTCTAGAAAGATCTAGGAGCTTCTAGAGTTTTTTACAAACTTCTCCAAAACTCTAGACTTTTCCGCCCCTATCCGGATGCAAAATGTTACTGAGAATTGGCGGGACATGACATTAGGGTCAGTTGGTTGATTGATCGGTTTTTCATTCTCCTTCAACCTCTATTTACCTTTAGTATATTATTCATTTTAATTTAATTTCTTATTTTTATTTTATATCAAAAAATAGTACTAAAAGGAGCTTAAAATATTAACATTTGGTTAACTCTAGAAATTTCATCCGTACTGCATAATTGAGACTAAAAATACATTAAAAGTGTTATAAATCACAATAATTAATAACTTAAAATGTTCTAAAAAAAATATTAAGATGTGATTAATTATCGAGATTTCACATGTACAACATAAATTGAGATAAAAGAAGTAACATATATTGTTTAAAAATTACACTAAGCGTACTATAAATCACAACTTAAAGTATTTAAAAACATATTAAAATTTTGATTGACTTTTACAAAATTTACATGTGCCACAAAAATTGGGTCAGGAAAAATAGCATATGCTATTTAAAAATTATATTAATTATTAAAAGTATTATAAGTCATAATAATTAATAATTTAAAATATTTATAAAAAATATTGTAAAGTTTTGTTTGAGTTAAAATTCCACATCTGCAACATAATAAGTTGGATAGAGTGAGTAACACATATTAAAATATTAAAAAATCATATTCAAAAATTAATTACATCTCGAAATATCACATATGTCGCTGTAATTTAAAATCTATTTAAATATAAATTTATTAAATGATCTGGATTATATTAAATTTATAAATATATTAGTCCAAATAAATATTATGGATCAATATAATTGAATTAATTATTTAAATTCATTAAATATGAATTTGATTAAAGCTCACTCCATAAAGTCCATATGCTATGTCACTTAAATTTGATTGGCCGAAGGAAGTCCTATTCCAATCGCAACTCATCTATTCAAAAACTATAAATAGGGGTCTCATAATTCAGAAAAGGAGGACCAAGAATTTTAACAAGAAGCTAGAGAAAGCTCGTGGATCAAAAGTTGCAGATTTTTGTACAAGTTCAAGAGTTCAAGATCAAGCTTTAAAGTCCTTAAATTATATTTGAAAAGACGAATTCAGAGGAATCACAAAGATTGTAACACTCTGAAATAATAAATTGATTGTTACTATAATTTTCCATTCTTTATTATTATTTTCTCTATGTGAATTTTGTTGTCTACCGTGACAAATACAATTGAAAAAGGTAATGAGTACCGATAGATGCCATAATCCAATACAAAATTGTATCAGAACTTTAATATAAATTGTTCATATGATATACCTTTTTTAAACCAAATAATACTAAAGATTACGTTAAATCATTTCCTCTTAAAGGATTAAAATCATCCGCTTCAAATTTATTATTTGCCCAAAACACAAACAAATTAAACATGAATTCCCAATACCAACAATCCAAACATAAGATGCACACTACTAAAAAACACAAATTTCCAACGGAACCCATTGGAAATATTTTCCAAAAAAAACACAAACCAATTAAACATGAATTAGCAACTGCAACATTCAAACATAAATGTATTCTACAAGGTGGCTCGCTGAAGGCATTTCCGGTAAATGTTCTATCAAAAATCTCATAAATACTAACTTTATTCTAATAGAAACGGAAATTCACAATTAGCATATCAGACACCGCAATATGCCTCGAAAAGATCACTGGGAGGAGCTGTATAGCCAGCTTCTGTGGCACCATACCCAAGTAATCCAAGCATTTCGTATGGCTTGAAGAGTAAAGGGTGTTCTTCATCCACTAGTTCTTTTGGGGCCTCTATGAAGTGACCTGGTTTTGATAATGAAAATAATTGAATGGAATATCTATCACTTTCTCCGGCCATTTCAACTCTATGAACAGGAGAATGCAATTGGCCATTTGTCCATGCCTGTATAAATACAAAGATAGTCGCGGTAATATTTTTGGAGAATAGAGTAACATAGGGTCAGCAAATATCAAGATTCATTTCAGTTTTGCATGAAAATATTGAGCATGTAGTTCCAATAAAATGTCTTGGTTGGACTCTTCCAGAATATCACTCAGTATGTCAGATCCTTCAAAAATATGCATTTCGGGAAATAATCAACAGTAGCATGACAACATTTTTAGAGATTCGAGAAACGTAAGATCCAACAAATATCTTAGAGCCTCTGAAACCTATGCTTTTTTGAAGAATCCAATAAGATGTAACAATATTGGCCAGAATGGTAAAATAGCATATATCACATTACGTTATTGATTTTTTAAATTTCTGATCATTTAGCATTATTCTTTTAAAAAATCAAACAACACAGTTCCCAACAAGATAATAACACTAGCTCAAAACTTAACACATACTTTGAAGGAACCACCGGCCAAAACAACATAAGAATTTGGCAAAATATTCACATCAATCCACTCTCCATTTTTGTTGATTTGCATTCATTGACTTGATTTTGTGATATAAAAGTCAAGATGTTACCATCTGTGTGGCCACCCAATCCAGCTGCTTTATTATTTTCATCTCCACTCATAATTGATGATCCCTTATAATGTGTAAATCTTAATAGGAAATAATTGAGATCCAACAATTCATCAATGTGATTTTTTAATTCCAGATTCTCCGAAATTATCCTTTTCAACGTCTCATCCAATTCCACATGTGGATTAGAATAAGATTTTGCCAAATTGCTGCAAAATGAATGCATATATAATGTTAGTATAAACATATGAAGTGTTAAATTTGACAAGATTCAAAAATGGATTAATGAGAAGATATGGTAGTTAGGAGGATAATTCTTCATTGGTAGGAAAGTCAAAGATAGCACCTTTTGTAGGTGAAATTTAGGTGAACAACAAATTGGTTTCACAAGGTAAATCTTGACATTTTGACATATTGTGATGTCATGGATGACATCAATAGGAAGAATTCACTCCTATAAATAGGTAGCTCCTAATTCATTTGTAACACACCTCTCACTTGCCTTCTCATCTCCTAAGGCGTTTGTTCTTCTTTCTCTCTTGTAGTATTTCACTTGTACTCTTTTGGAGTGAAATAAATATTGGTTGGTTGTGTCTGAGGATTAGGCAAAAGAAAACAAAAGTTTGCCGAACCTCGTTAATTCTTGGTGTTCTTTTTGTTGTTGTCTCATTTACTATTTATTAGCTACATTTAGATATAGCAGTTGTGATTCTATCACTCTCTATATATTTGGCTTCCGCAACAATTGGTATCAGAGCCAAGGTATTATCTGAGTATGCTCTGTGGTTGCAGCATATTCTGAACTTCCACATCAGAAAAAGATTTACTTTGGTCTTTGCATTGTTAGCTAGTAAATAGTATTTGTAGTAAAATGGGTATTTGCAAAGAAAGAGGGATTTCCTAACCAAGAAAATGTTCGCTACAAAGCAAGATTGGTGGCCAAAGGATATGCTCAAAAGGAGGGAATTGATTATAATGAGGTATTTTCTCCAGTTGTGAAACACTCCTCCATTAGAGTTTTGTTGGCTTTGGTAGCACAGTTGAATTTGGAACTAGTTCAGTTGGATGTAAAAACAGCTTTTTTACATGGAGACTTGGAAGAGGAAATCTATATGACTCAGCCAGAAGGATTCAAAGTTGATGGAAAAGAAAATATGGTGTGCAAACTTGAAAAATCATTGTACGGATTGAAACAATCTTCTAGACAATGGTACAAACGATTTGACAAGTTTATGTTGCAGCAAAGGTACATAAGAAGCAAATACGATCATTGTGTGTATTTGCGCAAGCTTGAAGATAATTCCTTTATATATCTTCTCCTATATGTTGATGATATGTTGATAGCTTCTAAAAGTCAAGAGGAAATTGAGAAGCTAAAGATTCAACTAAGAAAGGAGTTTGAGATGAAGGATTTGGGTGAGGCAAAGAGGATTCTTGGCATGGAGATAAAAAGAGATAGACATTCAAAGAAACTCTATTTATCTCAGAAAGAATATTTGAAGAGAGTACTAAACCGATTCGGTATGAATGAAAAAACGAAGTCGGTTAGCACTCAGCTTGCTCCTCATTTTAAGCTTAGTGATGCTATGTCACCTAAGAGTGAAGCTGAACGAGAATATATGTCAAGAGTACCATACGCTAATGCTATTGGTAGCTTGATGTATGCAATGGTTTGCACAAGGCCAGATATTTCACACGCTGTTGGAGTTATAAGCAGGTACATGCACAATCCTGGAAAGGATCATTGGCAGGCTGTAAAATGGATTCTACGGTATATTCATAATACTGTAGATGTTGGTTTGGTTTTCCAGCAGAAAGATAGTCAATATCTTGTTGGATATTGTGACTCAGATTATGCAGGTGATTTGGACAAACGAAAATCGACTACTGGTTATGTTTTCACTATTGCAAATGCACCAGTTAGTTGGAAGTCTACTTTGCAGTCAACAGTTGCTTTGTCTACCACTGAGGCAGAGTACATGGCAATTACAGAGGATGCGAAGGAAGCAATTTGGCTTCAAGGATTGCTTAGAGAACTTGGTATTGGACAAGAAGGAATCACAATATTTTGTGATAGTCAGAGTGCTATTCAATTAGCAAAGAACCAAGTTTATCATGCAAGGACGAAGCACATTGACGTCCGATATCATTTCATACGAGAGATCATAGAAGATGGTGGAGTCATAATGCAGAAAATTCATACTACGGATAATCCTGCCGATATGTTGACAAAAGTGGTGACTGCGGTCAAGTTTCAACATTGTTTGAACTTGATTAACATTGTTGAACATTGAAGATTGAGGTTGAAGACACAATCAAAATTGTTGTTGAGAAAAAGTTGAAAATGGAGAATCTTGCCAAGGTGGAGATTTGTTAAATTTGACAAGATTCAAAAATGGATTAATGAGAAGATATGGTAGTTAGGAGGATAATTCTTCATTGGTAGGAAAGTCAAAGATAGCACCTTTTGTAGGTGAAATTTAGGTGAACAACAAATTGGTTTCACAAGGTAAATCTTGACATTTTGACATATTGTGATGTCATGGATGACATCAATAGGAAGAATTCACTCCTATAAATAGGTAGCTCCTAATTCATTTGTAACACACCTCTCACTTGCCTTCTCATCTCCTAAGGCGTTTGTTCTTCTTTCTCTCTTGTAGTATTTCACTTGTACTCTTTTGGAGTGAAATAAATATTGGTTGGTTGTGTCTGAGGATTAGGCAAAAGAAAACAAAAGTTTGCCGAACCTCGTTAATTCTTGGTGTTCTTTTTGTTGTTGTCTCATTTACTATTTATTAGCTACATTTAGATATAGCAGTTGTGATTCTATCACTCTCTATATATTTGGCTTCCGCAACATGAAGAAGGTTGAACATATTTAGAAATATCTCAAAGTTGATATAATTTTTCCACTTAGACACATTAGGTAAGTCTTGTATTTTTGTTTATTTTTACAAAAGGAAGGGGAATCAGACTGTCACTTGTTAAACAGTGACTTCATGTACCAAATGTTTTAATGGGAAAAGACTCGGTCATTGAACTTTTAGAAAAGACTTATTTATATTATTCGTCAAGAGTTTGACTCATTTATGTCATTACCGTCCAAGAAAAGGCTTATTCATGTCATTATTTTTTAATAATAGTTCTGCAAAACCATTTTTGACACGTGATCAATTATAATTCTATCACGTCATCAAACTTTATTTGTATTTTTATTGTAACGACCTGCTTAGTCGTTTTGAGCAGCAGATTTTAATTCTGGAAAAACTGTCTGAGACGACGTATCCAACGACGGACCGTCATGGGCACGACGGACCATCGAGGGTGTCTCGTTCCAAACACTTGGAATTCTTATATTTGAGTGCTGAAATCGACTCTCTGAACTCTGTGACGGACCTGCAGGACGGACCGTCACAGACATGACGGACCGTTGTGAGGTTCCGTTTCAAAACACTTCAACTCTTGAGAATTGGGTACTGAGAGCAATTCTCTGAAGTCTGTGACGGACCTGCAGGACGGACCGTCACAGACATGACGGACCGTTGTGAGGTTCCGTTTCAAAACACTTCAACTCTTGAGAATTGGGTACTGAGAGCAATTCTCTGTCCGTCGTGACGGAAGTGCAGGACGGACCGTCGTAGGCACGACGGACCGTCACAGGTTGCGTAATCCCAGTCTGGGTCAAATTTCTGGGTAAGTTTTAAAGGGGCGTTTTGGACTATTCCTGCTATAATTATGAACTTCGTGGGTTAATGTTAATAACTCAAATTCTTGGGGGTGTAAAGGAGATGACCTTGAGTTACTTATTGGGTTATTTCCTCATCTTTTATACCTAATTATTTGCTAATTAGGGAAAAGAGAGAGAGTTTGGAAGAAGAAAAAAAAAATAAAGAGAAGAAGGAGAGAAAGAAACGATCTATAGAGAGAGACAACCAAAGAGGAACAAAAAGCTTGGAGAGATTGCTTGCTTGATCAAGAACCCTTGGTGAAGGTAGGTTATGGTTTTGATACTATTCGTAGTAAACTCTCAATAGTGAATGATATGTATTGGTAGTATTGTAAACCCTTCTATATGCTTAATTGTATGCTTGCATGAATGTGATTATGTGATTGTGATAAAATAAGCATAATGAAGCTTTTGAATCCAAAATCTTGAAGAACCCTAATTTACCTTGAGATTGATGATGCCTTGGTATAAAAGAAGGCTTGATGAATTGATAGAATGATGTTAGTGGATCGGAGTGTCACGTTCCGACACATAGTATTAGGGGATCGGGTGTCACGAACCGACACGTAGAATTAGGGGATCGGAGTGTCACGTTCCGACACATAGTATTAGGGGATGGGGTGTCCGAACGAGCGTAGCATTAGGGGATCGGAGTGGTCCAGCGTTCGACATAGTGTTAGGGGATCGGAGTGTCACGTTCCGACACATAGTATTAGGGGATCGGGTGTCACGAACCGACACGTAGAATTAGGGGATCGGAGTGTCACGTTCCGACATATAGTAGTAGGGGATCGGAGTGTCACGTACCGACACAAGAGGAAGAAAGATAAGGAATCTTAAGAGATGTTAATATACTCAATGTAATGAACCTAATTTCCCAAATGAGTGTGGTATTGAGGCTTGAGTCCTCATGGATGAACTTGGTAGTACTTATTGATGATTATAGTAATTGTTGCTACATGTTGAGTATTGTAGTTGATTTATGATATGAACTGATATATATTTTTTCTATTTGAGTTTGGCGATGATCCTATTCAGTATTGTGTTTTGTACTGACCCTAACTTGTTGTTTCTTTCTTTGTTATTTGGGGAATGCAGCAAACGTAACAGTGTCTTCAACTCAGCAGCGATTCTAGCCAGTCCTTTCCATTACACAGATTTCAAGGGTGAGCTAATGCTTCTGCTTGGACTGGGATCTTTTCTCATTCATGTCTTGATGCCATGAACTTCCGGCATGGACTAGCCTTTATTTATTTTAGCTTCTTAGATACTTTTATATTAGTAACTTGAGGATAGATGTTCTTGTGATGATGACTTCCAGATTTTGGGGATAATGGGTTATAAATTTTAGAAGTTATTTAATTGTTTTCGTTAATGAGTTTTAAGTCTTCCGCTTTGTATTTTGTTCAATATGTCGGGGTTTTAGATTGGTTGGTTCGCTCACATAGTAGGATAAGTGTGGGTGCCACTCGTGGCTCGATTTTGGGTCGTGACAAACTTGGTATCAGAGCATTAGGTTCGTTGGTCTCATCACACAAGAACGAGTCTAGTAGAGTCTTAAAGAACGGTAGGGGGACGCCTTTGCTTTTCTTTGAGAGGCTATAAGACTTTAGGAAAATTCCACTCTTTCTTTCTTTCTTTCGTGCTATTACTTGGATTCAATTGGTATCTAGGTGATACAAATTGGTATCTGAACATCTTCACTCTATTTCACAGATGGTTATAACTAGAGCAACGACTGCACCAACACCGGCAAGACAAGAAACGTCTGAGCCAGCCACTGGGGCTGTAGCTCGGAGAGGAACAGTCGCGAGAGGCCGTGGAAGAGGTCGTGGGAGGACGTCCTCTAGAGGAAGAGGACAAGCACTAGGGCCCACCTGGTACTAGGGGGTGACGTCCTCTACGACGGAGGATAATGATAAGAAGGGGTGAGGAAGGGGAAGAGAACAAGCACCGAATGAGGAATTGCCACCCCCACCTACCCCAGAGATGATCAATCAGGTTCTTGCTTATCTTAGCGGGTTATCTGATCAGGGTCAGACACCTCCAGTGTTTTCTGCACCAGCACCCCAGGTTCCGGAGGTACAACATGCGGCCACTATGGCTCCTCGCATGGATACTTCATTGGAAATAGGCACGTTTCCTCGTCTGACTACAGGGCCTATAATGACAAATGATCAGCATGAACTTTTCAGTAAGTTCTTGAAATTGAAACCTCCAGTCTTCAAGGGTGCTGAATCTGAGGATGCTTACGATTTTCTGGTTGACTGTCATGAGATACTACACAGGATGGGTATAGTAGAACGGTTTGGTGTTGAGTTCGTGAGTTATCAGTTTCAAGGGAACGCCAAAATGTGGTGGCGGTCACATGTTGAGTGTCAACCAACAGAGGCACCACCTATGACTTGGGCATCATTCTCTAGTTTGTTTATGGAGAAGTATATTCCCCGGACTTTGAGGGATAGGAAAAGGGATGAGTTCTTGAGCCTAGAGCAAGGTAGGATGTCGGTTACTGCATATGAGGCTAAGTTTCGTGCATTATCCAGGTATGCCACCCAACTTTGTTTCAGTCCACAAGAACGGATTCGCCGTTTTGTGAAGGGGTTGAGGTCAGAGTTGCGGGTTTTAGCCTTACAGGTAGCGGCTACGGCAAAATCCTTTCAAGAAGTGGTAGACTTCGTGATAGAGGTGGAAGGAGTGAAGCCAGATGACTTCACCATGGCATCGACATCAAAAAGGTTTCGAAAGGGAGGTGAGTTTAATGGTTCTTACTCTAGAGGACAGGGTTCAGGAGGCTACTCAGTCCGACCAATTCAGTCTTCACTACAGACTGTAGTTGGGGGTCCACCTCAGACCGGTCAACACTTCTCGGAGAGACCTATGCTTGAATCCAGAGAGTGTTATGGATGTGGGGAGACTGGACATATTAGGAGGAATTGTCCAAAACAGAGTTATAGACCCCCAATAGCTAGAGGTAGAGGTGGTCATGGTAGAGGCCGTTATTCTGGAGGACGTGGTGGCCGAGGTAATGGTGGTCACCAAAA